>OVBE01015439.1:0-11484 GCA_900406425.1 Iberis pinnata | reverse complement strand
GCTCCGGAGAAGCGGGTGAGCCAGCTGTTACGGGAAGTTTAAAAGAGTGTAACCGCGAATCAAGAGCATTAAAGGCACATTGAGTGTGGGGGATATCAGGGCGAGCCGCAAGGAGAGTCCTATAAGAGGTCTAGGTAGAGGTCCGAAATGAGGACCGAAAATCCTTTGTAAAACTTAGTGTATTGTTGAGAGAATATTGTAAGCACTTGATAATTTGAATAAGATTACACTTTCGTTCATACATTTTAATCAAATCGGGTGTGAGGGAAATATTGCTCTCACATGTTGCCTTTCATGTTGAGAACTATTTTCAAAACAAAATCATGCATGTTAACCTTGGCTTTTAAACTTGAATACATGTGGAATTCCCTAATGCCTGACGCTTTTGTTTTATTTTTTACAACCGTTTAATCAATTACTGTTTTGATACCTTCACAAAAAATCTTTTTATTCTGTCTTAGCTTGATTTAAGATAAAACTGAACGTTTACTGTCTGGTCTCTGTGGGATTTAACCCTATCTATGCTACTATGATATGTTCTCTGCAATGTAGTTTAGGATTTAAATTCTATCTCTAACAGAATTTTGGCGCCATTGCCAGGGACCAATAGTACCTTTTAAGTTTTATTTAGAATCTAGTCTAAGATATTATTTTTATTTTATTTTATTTTATTTTATTTTTTTATATAAAGGTTATGGCAATGTATTACAATGATTGGATACATGAGCAGGAGGACACATACGAAGATAATATTCATGATGAGTCATATGAGGAGGAACAATTTGATGAGAACATGCTTACCCCAGAACAAAAACTAGAGTTGGATTATCTTGAAAAAGAATATCCTTCACTGCCAAGGAGAGTTATAGCTGAGACTCTTCGGCTAAACATCCTCTTACACCGAGCATCACTTGAGGGAAGACATATCACACATGAAGAGGTAAACTTAGCTGAAAGACTTGAAGAGGTAATATATTGGGTTCCACCAAGCCAACTAGAAGGTATATTTGAGTTTAACTCGGAATTTCGTGATTATGAAATATGTCACATGCCTAGCATTGAAGATATAACTTCTAGTTTGCACACACCAATGATTGTTGATGAATGTTATGATTTGATATCTGAGTCTTAAAGACTAGATACTATAGTGTTTGAAACACTTAGTAGGAATTTTGATGGAATATGTTATGACATTCATGATCTTATGTTAAGTTTTTAAATTCATGATGAGTTTAGTCCATTTCTAGAAAAATATTTCCTTGGAGATGTGCTTGATGTAGATAAGATCTTGAATGATTTAGAGAATCCTAAGGTTGAAATGAACTTTATAAGTGAGAATGATGTGTTTTACATGATTGATGGAGATGAATTTAAATACTTTGTGTTGAACTCATTTAAACCTGAAGTTGATTTTATTTTTCCATCTAATGCATTTGATTCTCATGAGCCTCTAGTAATCAAAGAGCAATCGACGATATATGCTACATATGTAGTCAGCTTCTTTGATGAGATTGATATCTTGTTACCATCGGAAACACTGTATTTGTTTGTGCATATCAAAACCGCTGGTGTTTTGCATCTAGCGTGCATTAAATTGTGGACAACCGACACCAACTTAATATTTTCCAGATAACCAACTGCACCATTCCTATGTTTATTAAACCATTCAACCATCTTCTCAATTATCAAGTCGGTCATGGGTATTATGGAGTATTTTCTTGCGTTGTTAAACACGTTGTTCATATATTCTGCCGAATTACTCGTGTCTATATTATACCTCACTCATGGAAAATAACACCTCGCCCATTTGTCCACCGTAACACTATTATCCAGATATGTAGCAGCTGAAGGGTATCTCTTCCTAAAATCATCATAAACACGTTGGAACTCAGCTTCATAATATTTCTTCCTGCACTTTATGAATTTCTCAGTAACAAACTACTTATGGGCTTTAGAAACTCGACTTCTCACATTTTATGACAAATTCCATAGGAAATAGCCATGCTTAGAATTAGTATACACCTGGAATATTGCCTTGATCAAAATCGGGTTTCAGTTTGTAATAAACACCAATTCAGGATCTTCTGCTACAACAATTTGTAACGAACTAAAAAACCATCTCCAATTTGCGTCTTTCTCACCGTCAAGAACACCAAACGCTAAACGATAATGGTGATGATTAGGATCTTGTGCAGTTGTAAAAATCAAGACACCACCATATGCATTCTTGATAAAAGTTGCATCTACAATTATCACTTTCCTCATGGCTCGAAACCCTTCGATGCTAGCTCCTAAAGCAACAAATATATACTTGAATTTGTTTGTTTCATCCACCTCCAATCTTGTTGTTGTCCCATGATTCATTTTCTTTAACATGTACAAGTAATTGTACAACATCTCGAAGCATTCTTTTGGATTACCACGAACATCCCTAACTTCTAGTATTTTCCCTCTAAATGCGGTGGAGTAAGACACTTTCACACCAAGTCTTTCTTGGACCAGATCCATAAGAATTTCAGGAGTTGAGGTTGCATATTTTCCTGGATAATCTTCATGTAAGATTGATGCAACTAATATTGGTGTTCCATTCCTTCTACTGTTATTTGTAGTCAAAGTAGACCGAGAGCATGTATGCATCTTTCTATATTTTCAAACCAACCAACACTATGAATTAGTAATCTTTTTAACTCGCAGATACCAATTACAATCCAATTGTCGACATTTTAACACTAACCATACTGTATCCGACTTCAAAACAGAATACCCAAAATAATTCTTAAATGCAGTTCTATCCACCAAATATTGCGTTGTCGCCTTACTAACAAATTCTTGACCTTTTTCCAAACTCAAACCGTCTTCCCATTCCTCTACAAACTGATTAACTTGTGAATCACGAGGAAACTCAACATACTCATCATGATGATTATTCTCCACACCCATTTGCTCTTCATGTATCTCTACCTCACTCTCTTCATTTACATCGTCTTCCCTAGTCTCATGTTCTTCTTCTTCTTCTCGTACGTTCTCAACGTACAGAGTAATTTCACCCTCATTAACTACATCATCACTTGAGTGCAAATCGTATAATTTCACAGAAGATAAACTTCCATGACCCGCTCTAGATCCATGCTCATCTCCCTACCCTATATCAGTATCGTTCATCACCTCTACATTTAAATAACTTCTACATTGATGTAAATCCGAAGAGGTACACATCCACGTCCTCATCATCTACAATGTATAATGTGATCGGAGGTTTTATTAGCATTGGAATGTAGCTCAATTTCAGTCTCACTATGCTTTCATCTACCCCAACCTTTCTGCATATCCTCTCTCTTAGCATCAAGTAAGAAACCTCCTCAACAGATGTCTTAAATGCTAAATTGTATGTGCGACCTCCATAAATCCATTTATCACCCTCTTCGGTCTTTATATAACGTCCTCCATAATCAAAATATATGTTTATTATGTTGCTCATTCTATCCTGGAATCATAAAAACGAAATATCAATTTTCAACATCACCGGGTATTACCCAGTTATACCCAAATTTTCCTAGTTATACCTTGTGACTCAGTATTAACAATTATACCAAGTTTTTCCTAGTTATAACTTATCCTTTTAATATTACATATTCTACATAGTTATATCTTGTCACTCTGTATTACCAGTTATACCTTCTCACTTGGTATTACCAATTCTACCTAGTTATACCTTATACCTTATTATTACCGTGATCTTACCAGTATTACCAATTCAACCTTGGGTTAAACAAAACACAATAGAAAACGAAAATAGGATGATTTCAAAGCTAAATCCATTCTAATTACACATAAGTCATCATAATTTAATAGTTACAATACCAATACTAAGTTTAATTCAAAATGCCCAATCAAAATGCCCAAAAAGAATTTGAATTGAAGATGAATGAGAGAGTTATCTCTACAATGGTGATGAAAAAATGGAGGAGAATATGAGAGAGCTACCTACAGCTCCTAACCAACACGAAAACGGCCTTGCTTGAGCTTCCTGAGTGTCGAGAGGAAAGGGAAGAGAAGAAAAATCTCAAGCTAGGAGGAGGGAGAAAATAAATTCAAGATCGATGGAGATCGATGGAGGAGAGAGAGAGGAGAAGGAAAGAGGAGATAGAGGAAAATATTTTTAATTTTTAAAATAATTTTTAAGTCAATTATTAAGAGGGTGAAATAGGGATATCACATTTTCATTAATGAATTTAGGGTATTAGATTAGAAAGTGGTAGTTTTGATTATTATTTTTTATTTAGGGTATATCAGATCATTCCCCAATTTAGGGTATTAGATTAGGGAGTGGTAATTTTGATTTTTTTAATTTAGGGCATATCAGATCATTCCCCTGATCAGAGGAATGATAGAACCTGATCATCAAAGGTATCTTTATCCATTTGGAAGCAGAATCACTACCATCCCCGTCTTTCCCTTCACCGAAGTCTTCATAAACGGGGGATTCAATCTTACGCTTCACAAGCAAAGAATTGAAGGCAACATTTTGTGGATTTTTTCATGGATTCTTCTCGATCACGAATTCATCCATTGATGTAGGAGGAAAAGAATTGATGTAGGATTGAACCCTAAATTCTCTTTTCAATCCGATTTTTTGCAGTGTTTTCACATAAACCATTTGATGTAGGAGGAAAAGAAAATGATTTCATACCTTGAAATGATTAACATGTCCAGAATGCTTGACCAGAACGATATGAGTCGTGATGAAGGATGCAAATCGGCATATACTAGCTTGACCAGAACGTTAAAATTGTTATGAAGGATGTGAATCAGCATAAAATTTATTTTGGGTCTATAGATGTCAGTTTTTCATTGGTGGGGTTACTACAAAAAATAGGATGACGTGGATGCCTTGAGAAACCATATTTGTTCCTTTTATATAGAATAGATTTGGTGAAAAAGACTAACATGTATCATTGTGATGGAGAAGCGGAAGCTATTAAGGTGATTTAAGATTGTGTATACTCTACACCATGTTTCAATAGAAGTTCATTTATGAATATTCTTCACCATTCTTTGTTACAAGATCGTTTCAAAAACAAAATCATTTTTTAAAATTAATGAGTTCTCAAAACCTAAAACAACTAGCTATTTATAATAAGCCAAAAAAACCTAATCCTAAATACTAAAAGAAATCAAAAGAAACTTAGAAGAACATGTGCTAATCACATGCTAAAAATCGATACAATAACTAAAAGAAACATGTGTTAATCACGTGTTAATTAAAAGCAAAAAAAAAAAGAGATGTATCACATGCACATGTTAAAAACCAAAGCCAATAAAATAAAAGGAGGTTTCCTTTTACTTGATCCTCATGATACGGAGTGATACAAGACCTGTGTAACACAAGTAAATGACCCTTATCGCCTTCAGTCAAATGTTCGGTAGCAGCTGGTGTACTATCATGTTCATCTGTGGAATCATAAGATGCGATATCATCATTGGCAGTCTCATATGCGATAAGACCACGACGAGTTTGATGAGGACATGTTGTTTGACGGTTCCTTGGGTCACCACACGCATAACAACGAAGAGCATTGGGATGAGAGGAACGCCGGAGTTCTGGTTCGTCTGCGTTGGAGGTCGAATGAGTACCCGACAGAGGATTTTCACCGTCTTTAGCTGGAGACAAAGACGAACCCACTGCTATCTCTGAAGGTCGGTAAAGGTTTGATTGATTGTTCCATTTAGATGAACGTTATTGTATTTCAAACGTTGCAACTCTCCGATAAGCTTTAGCGATTGTTGCTGGGTCAAAATGCACCAAAGAAGTTTGTAGCGACTGCAGAAGTCCACCAATAAAGTGAGAGACTAACTAAGATGGAGAATCATTAATCTTAACTCGAGCAAGAAGCTAAGAAAATTCTTCGGCATACTCGTCAACCGAACGTTGTCTTTGTCGCAAGTTTTGAAGCTTCGTGTATAATGTTCGTTCATAATTATGTGGAAGAAAAGTAAGATGTATACGCTTATTAAGCCTCTCCCAAGACTGAATCGGAAGTTTATTGTTACGCTGACGAGTAGACTTTATTTCAACCAGGCACCTGCATGTCCATGAAATTTCATGGTAGGAAGCGAAACTCTGCGATTGGGTGGCACCTGCTTGAACTCGAAGATTTTTCCATTGTAATGAGCCAATCTAACAGCTCTTCACCACGAACTTCTCCATGGAACTCAGGAATATCCACCTTGAAGCCAAATTCCCAATGATCTTGGTAGTTATCATGACCGAAATCACGATGATTGTGATTTTGGTTTTGATGTTGCATACGATTTTCGTGAACTTGTTTTTGATCAGTTGGATCATTATCTTCAAGATCATGTTCATCGCTGTTAGCGCCTTGATTCCTTTGTTGAAGGGTGCTGACTATAATTTCAACAAGCATTTGCATATTCTTTTAGATTGAAGATGTGATTGTGCTTCTTTGTATAATCTCTTGCATAGCAAGAAGAGTACTACGAAACTCAGTCAGATCTAGGACCAATGGTTCATCGCATGTATTATCCTTAGGTTGATCAGGATTTTTTTCAGAGGCATGTTGCTTCTTGAAGATTTGTAATCCCTGAATGTTCCTGTCTAATACCAATTGATGGAAATGCGTAATCTATTAGACGACTTAAGATTGTGTATAATCTACACTGTGCTTCGAAAGAAGGTCTTTTGTGNTTGCTTCTTGAAGATTTGTAATCCCTGAATGTTCCTGTCTAATACCAATTGATGGAAAGGCGTAATCTATTAGACGACTTAAGATTGTGTATAATCTACACTGTGCTTCGAAAGAAGGTCTTTTGTGAATACTCTTCACCGTTCTTGTTAGAAGATTGTTTCAAAAACCAAATTATTTATTAAAATCAATGAGCTCTCAAAATCTAAAACAACTAGCTATTTATAATAAGCCAAAAAAACTAAGCCTAAATACTAAAAGAAATCGAAACAAACTTAAAAGAACATGTGCTAATCACATGCTACAAATCGATACAATAATTAAAAGATACATGTGTTAATCACATGTTAATTAAAAACAAACACATGCATCACATGCAAATGTTAAAACCAAAGCCAATAAAAAAGGAAGTTCCTTTTACTTGATCCGCACGCTGCATTACAATGCCATATAAATTACAAAGTTGATCACATGTAGATTATTTTTTCACACTAAATTTTTATTACAATAGATCGTTCCAATAACCTAAACTCCATCAATAGAAAAAAATGCACTAGCTTAGTAAATGACCATGTTCTGTCCTTAGTTTGATAACAAATCAATAAAGGTAACACAACTATCCAAACCACTTGATACTTATTATTGTCACAAATAGATTTTTATGCGATGCATTAAGTTTTTTTATCAGTTACATTTATGTATTATTATGCATCATGTTGTGTTTGAATTTATGTGGTGACACATTTACAATATTAGAACATAGTATCTTACATTTTGGTAAGATGCTTTGAATTTATTTTAAAAATTATGATTTTTAAAACTAATATAGACTATGTAAAAAAGCTAATATGAATTACTTTTCTGGCTTCATCTGAATATCGAGAACGATTTTGAGCGATAGGCTGCCCTAGCCGATGTTTTTTTTTGCTTCATCTCCACGTTACCGCCGGTGTGCTTCGTCGGAGATGGCTTCTCTGCTACCTCCCGGTGTTGATTCTTCTGCCACTGCTCACCCTCCTCCTCTTGCAGTTACAAGTCCGACGATGGATGCTTCCCTTCCCGAGACTTCTCATGTTGCTAACAACTCAAGACAAACGGCATGGAGGAGCATCGTTGACTCGGTGGAGCTTCGTCATAACCCTGATTGTGCCCCACTTAGGGTTCAACATCTCAATGGCGTAGCTACGGTTCAAGTTCCAGAGTCTTTACTTTCTAAATCCCTGCCTTTGTGGTCTAACTTTATTGTAGGTTTTTTCATTGTGGATGCTGCTCATATCGGGAAAATACATGCCACGGTCAATAGACTTTGGAATAGAGATGGGAAACGCTTGAAGATTGATGTGCAAATACTCAATGTTGATATGGTTCTCTTCCGTCTGGATGATTCAGTCCTTCGGTCCCGCATATGCCGTAAGAGATATTGGCATATTGCCGACGTTCTCCTCGTGGTCCAAGAATGGACTCCGTCGAATGCCCAATCGAAACCGGACCTTTCCTCTATGCCCTTATGGGTTAAATTTCATGATGTTCTAGATTACTTATTTTCTCGTGATGGTTTAAAATTTCTAGGTGACATTGTAGACGATGCTCAGAAGTTACATCCTCAAACCGAGAAGTGTATGCGCTTAGATGTTGCTCGCCTTCTATTTGTTTTAAAACTTGACGCTCCTTTGCTCCACACAATCGATCTTACTGGAGTCACAAAACTTGTCTGTATCACATATCCATGGCTTCCACACAAGTGTGATGTGTGTTCCACTTGGGGACACAAGGCAGCTGATTGTTGGAAGAAGCAAATTACTGGCTCGGTGCCTAACCCAACGATTTTTAGAGGACCAACCAGCACCTACTAACACGCTTGTTGTTGATTGTTGAGGCTTCAAACAACAATTCTCCACCAGCAGCTTTGGATCCCACAGACCATGCTATCTCGGCCTCCCCATCTGATCCTACTACCGAACTGATCACAAACACTATATCTACTACTACTTTACTTATTGCGGATTCTCATCCATCACCTCTTGATGCTATTTTGTCTCATTATTTTTCTGCATGTCACGTGGCTATTATGAAAGATGGAACTATCACCGTACCATTAATGGACCCGGCTATGGAACTGATTGAGTCGCTAGCTATACAACAACCAGAGACTTCAAAGAACCCGATACAAACAGCAACACTTGGAGAGTGTGTTGATTCAAAATTTGTCCTTGGATGGTCACAGGTTACTCTGCGAGCCTCAAAGTCTCCAATCAAGGTATAATCCCCCACCACGAACACACATGATTTTCCACCCTCTCGGTTCTTCGTTCTTGCTAAAGGAGATGCAGAGGATGATAAGAAAGACGGCCAAATTTCATATTCGGAATCGCTCCCATCACAAACTACTCAAGCTGGATCACGTTATAGCACAAGGGAGAAGCCTAAACAGGATCCCCGACCAAATGTCACCTCTCGAAAGGCTGGTAAGCAATCAGTCATCTAAAAAAAACAAGTTGTCTCCTCCCGGAGACACTAGATGTAATGACGTTAATTGTGTGGAACACCCGTGGTTTCAATCATCCCTGCAAGCATTATATTGTTCGCCAATCGATGCTATCAACTAATCCTCAGTTTGGTTGTCTTCTTGAGACTCGTGTTCAAATATCTAACTTCAATCGTGTTTTGCATGCTGTCCTTCCTGGACGGAATGCTTCACATAATTATGGGGCTCATCGTCTCGGCCGAATATGGGTTTTCTGGAAGGATGGTGTTGTTGTAACACCTATTCTTTCCACCTCTCAACTTGTTACATGTTTAGTCAATCTTGTTTCTGGTGAAATTTTTTTGATTTTGTGTGTTTATACCTCCAATTTTCAGGTGGATCGAGTTCGTGTTTTGCGTGATCTCTTCGATAGTCGGCACATTTGTTGTTCTACATCGATCTCATGGATCATCTTAGAAGACTTTAACGCGATTCTATCTCACTCTGACAACTCCCGGCCTACCAGTAACGCGAGACAGATAGAGATGCTACAGTTTCAGGACTTTTTCGCCCAATGTGATCTCACGGACCTTCCATACATTGGAACGAGGTTTACTTGGTCAAACCGAACAGAACATGAACCAATAGGAAAAAATCTGGATTGGGCTTTAGTTAATGTAGTCTGGTCCACTGTATTCCCTCATTCGTTTACAGCTTTTGAAGCCAATGGCGTATCGGATCATGCCCGCTATGTCATCCACCTCTTGACCCCTTTATCTCCTGTCCGTAAGCTGTTTATGTTCAATAATTATATTACTAATCACCCTTCTTTTCTACAGGCCGTTGAGATGCATTGGACAACATCTTCCCCCATTTCCCACTCGCGCCTAGCTCTTCGTATGATGCACCTCAAGTTGAAAGGTCTTAAGGCTCCTTTGCGTTGGATCAATCGAACCTCCTATGCTGATCTCTCAGGTCAAGTCAAGGAATCCTATGAGGATCTTTGTCGCTGCCAAGATGTTGCCTTACGTAACCCCTCCGATTCAACTGTTGCGGTTGAATTTGATGCCGCTCATAAGTGGTACCAATTAGCCCAAGTCGAGGAAAATTTCTACAAGCAACGTTCCCGGATTACATGGCTTCAACTTGGTGATCATAACACTAGTTACTTCCATCGTGTTGCAGCATCCCGTACATCTCGGAATTCCATCAAGCGGCTGGTCTTACCATCGGGTGCAATCATCATGGATCTGCCCGGGATCAAAGCTGCCGCAACTGCTCATATCCAAGACTTTAGCATCAGCTAGAGATCGATCCTATCCCGCTGAACATTGTTTCGGCTTTGATCACCTATCATTTCCCGGAAGAAGAAGCAACAGCCCTTTGTCAACCGGTCTTGGGACAAGAGATAAAGAGTGCCTTATTTTCTATGTCGTCAAACAAGGCTTCAGGACCGAATGGTTATACCACTAGATTCTTTATCTCATCTTGGTCGGTAATTGGTGATGACTTCATAACCTCTATTCAATATTTTTCATATTTGGCTTCCTTCCCCGAGGGATGAACGCTACATTAGTTTCACTGATTCCTAAAACCAACAATCCCAAGTCTCTCAAGGATTACCATCCCAACTCCTGCAGTAATGTGATCTACAAAGTTATATCTAAGATTCTAGCTAATCGCCTCAAAGTCCTGCTTCTGGTAGCCACTGAGCCAAATCAAAGTGCTTTCATCCAGGGTCGTCTACTTCTCGAAAATGTTATGCTAGCCATGAAACTCGTCGCAGATTATAATCGACCCTCTAACTCATCTTGATGTACTTTGAAGTTAGATATTGCTAAGGCTTTTGATACTACTGACTGGGATTTCATTATTTCTGTTTTGCAGGCTATGCGAATATTGGAGTGTTTCATACATTGGATCTGTCTTTGCATTTCCACAGCTACCTTCTCCATCTTNGCTAAGGCTTTTGATACTACTGACTGGGATTTCATTATTTCTGTTTTGCAGGCTATGCAAATATTGGAGTGTTTCATACATTGGATCTGTCTTTGCATTTCCACAGCTACCTTCTCCATCTTAGTAAATGGGGAACTAGCGGGCTATTTTCCTAGTCGTCTTGGCATTGGTCAAGATTGTTCTTTATCACCCTACCTATATGTTACTGTTACTAATGTCCTCTCCAAGCTTCTTAATGCAGCTGCAGGTTCCTGGCATTTCGGCTATCACCCTCGATGTCGTGAAACATCACTCACTCATCTATGTTTTGCTGACGACATTCTGGTTTTTACCGACGGAAATCCTTCGTCAATCTCA
>OVBE01015438.1:0-11485 GCA_900406425.1 Iberis pinnata | reverse complement strand
TGATTGTGATTAGATCACAATCACAATTAACAGTTTAACACAATTGACATCAATTTTAACTTTTTAATAAGAAAAGACTTTTAAAGTTGTGGTATAGGAATACCACATAGGCACATACAATTCACATCAGTTATGAAACTTTCATATCTAACACAATTTTTTTAACTCTAGCAGTTCAACTTTTTAGACTTTCATCATTCATAATCAATCATTTACATGTACAATAACAACAACAACAACAACCTAACTACTAACTATAATCAATCATTCATTCATGTACAATAACAACAACAACAACCTAACTCCTAAGAGTTATATGTACAGTTACAATTACAGATTGTCAATCTCCTAAGTTGTCTAACCATATACATGTACAATAACAACAACCTAACTACTAAGTACTAACTATAATCAATCATTCACAATACAATTACAATCCATCATAATCATTCAAAATTGAATCCATCACAGTTACTCAATTACTTTCACTTTCAGTTTCAAAAATTCACAAAATCATCAGTTTTCTAACCATTTACTATCAAAATTAGTCAATTACATTAATAAATCCTACCTACCTAACAACTCTAAAAGATGAACATCGAATTGAAGAACTTACCTGATTTTTTTCTTCAATCGATTTGGGGGTTTCTGATTTTTTGAGCCGATGCTAAATCTGTCGTCCTACAATCACATAAACATTAAGATACTATGATTAGACATGAATTAAACAATAACCATTATCTAATTCGTTAATTGATTCAAGAAAATTGAAACCCTAAATGGATTGAAAGAGTAAATAAATCGAATGAANCTATCGATCATAAGCCGGCAGAGATTCGTCTTCTTCTTCGCCGCACCAGAGGTTTTTTTTAGGGTTAGGTTAGAATGAAATTAGAAAAAAAAAATTAGTTTATATACTTCGGTTTTATGTCGGTTAACCGATAACCGAACCGAAATAACCGAGAACCGATTACAATTTCAACAGTGTTCCGAATCCCCTAAACCGCTTTTCCGAAATGATTCCGAAACCCGAAAATACGGTTCGGTTTGGGTCGGAATTTTCAGTTCGGTCGGAAATCCCAAGCCTAGATTTTAGACATACTTTTATGACTTTATTTATGACTTTTAACTCGTAAGTTTTGCATATCCTTGAACTTAATTGGATTTTCCAAAATACCCACAAAAAAGTTTCTTAGAAAACAAATATGTTCTTCATAAATAAAAATTATCGAAGGTACAACATAAAAGAAAAACGAATAACCATCATAAAGTCAACATTTCAGATTAAAATCACAAAAACAAAAAACAAAGAATGAAAGAATAATATTCAACCCAACATCCTCGAATGTTAGCATCTAAATGTATCACACTTGTATATAGTGGTTTCAATTAGAGTAATACAATTTACTCAAAATCTTTACAGTTAACAATAAAAAAGTATCCAAAAGAAAGAAAGACCTCTCTTATGATTTAAAGAGAGGGTCCTCCATAACCTTGGCCGGTTCTTTTAATCTTTCCCATCTCCATTTCACGTGTGGTTTGGCCTTCGCTGCTTGAACCAGATGGGTACAGTCCATAGTCACTGGTTGGATTACTGTACTCTCCGGTTCCATTGTACTCTTGAGTTCCAAGTGCCATTTTCCTAAACTTCTTCATGTCCTCATTGTATTGGCTTGTGTCATAATCTGTGCTTCCTCCATATGAACTGTAAACATTGCTGTTACCCGGTCTCATCCCTTCGTTTAGATCTGACAGCGATACGTTTCCTTCTAAGGCCCGCACAATCTGTTCGGTTTTTTCCACAGCGAATTACTCACTCGATTAGCATACTAGCATTTCAATGCTACATATTTTAAAACCAAAATAAGGATTTTTGGTGTTCAATTACGTTACCTGGCTCATGCGAGGTCTGCGGCGAGCTGAATGGCGAACACAAGCCGCAGCACAAGCAACCATACGAGCCATCTCCTCTCTGTCATACTCATTATTCAACTTTTTATCAGCCAAACCCTCAAAGTCTCCTTCCTCAGATGCTCTGTTAAGCAACGGTCGTGCCTGTTTCCATTGTTCACACATAACTTATGCTTCATTCAACAGTCAAATTGTAAAGATCATGTGAAGGTGAAGCCTAGATTATTTTAGTTTATATTAATTACCCAGTCAACTAAGCTGTCGTCTACATAGACATTGTTTGCATCAACAGGACGACGCCCGGTTATTAGCTCCAAAAGTACAACACCAAATGAGAAAACATCTGACTTTTCGGTGAGCTTTCCACTTGCAGCATATTCCGGAGCTAAGTACCTATAATATTAAAGGCTAAAAGTTTCAGAAACTAAACATCTACACAATGAGAAGTTGGCTTTAAGATTATCTTTACCCAAAGGTTCCCATCACGCGTGTAGATACATGAGTGTTTGTATCAGAAGCAATCTTGGCTAGACCAAAATCAGCAACCTAAGAGAGAAGAAAACTTGAGTGACACAAAATACAAAAACATATCGAATAAAAGATAAAATCATACCTTGGCTTCAAATTTGAAATCCATTAGTATGTTTGCCGCCTTGATATCACGGTGAATGATTTTAGGATTGCCTGCAAATACGTTTGCCTCATAAACAAACAGAGACTGTGTTTATCAAACATCTATACATAAATATTTAGATATTAGACTTACAATCTTCATGAAGATACGAAAGTCCTTTAGCAGATCCAAGAGCAATTTTGAGTCTTGTACTCCATTCCATCGTAGGCCGTCCCTTGCCTATAACAAAACAAAACATCACTAACTGAAAGTAACAAAGCAATGATCCTGTCACAAGAAAGAGTTAGGTTTTTGTCTAACCATGGAGATGAAACTCTAGATTGTTGTTGGGAACGAACTCATAGACAAGTAATCTTTGAACACCAGCAATGCAATAACCAACAAGAGAAACCAAATGCTTATGATGAACTCTGCTAATGATCTCAACCTCTGCATGAAACTCTCTCTCTCCTTGACCACTCCCAGCTTTCAATTGTTTCACAGCAACTTCTTTACCACTAGGCAATATACCTTTGTGCACGAATCCGAACCCGCCTTGTCCTAACAAATTAGCCTCAGAGAAGCCATTAGTGGCTCTAGCTAGCTCCTCGTATGTGAAAGTGCTCTTGGAAAAGCCTAAAACAAGCCCTGGAGATGGTGGAGGAAGAGCCGGAGGATAATCCGAGTAATCTGAGCCGCCGCTGCTGCTCATGAAAGCAGGTGGTGGAGGCGGAGGAGGTTGTTGTGGTGGAGATGGAGGCTTTGGTGGTGGTAGTGACGTCACCACGTGATCCGACGGTCGTGATGTGTTTTGTTTCTGCCAGTATTGTTGCTGTCCACCGTAAGGTCCTCCAGCTGAGAAACACAAGAACAACAAATCTCAAAATCGGAATTGATTTCCACAAAAATGCATATTAATCTAGTTAAGCAGCAATTCTGAAATAAGCATTCCAAAAAACACAAAATCTGATAGAAAATTTTGTACAAGATTTATCTAATAGAGATCTTTGTAGACCTTTAGGAGCAGGATGAGGTGGAGGAGGAACGTAGTAAGCAGCTTCATCGTCTCTTCGTCGTTTCTTCTTACAAAGGAGACAAATTAGAGTTAGTACAACAAGCACAGCGACTCCTCCTATGGCTATTCCAACCACCACTCCTGTTGATAATCCGTCGGAAGAGGAAGAAGATGGTGACGGCGAAGAGCTAGATGGAGTTCGAGGAGATCCTCCTCCGCTTGAAGGATTGGAGGGTGGTCCTGAGCTTGGAGATGGAGGGCTTCGAGTGGTAGATCCAGGAGTGGTGGGGGACGGCGGAGATGGAATGACCGGTGTGAAGGGAGAGGGTTGAGGAGGAGGAGGAGGAGTTTGAGAAGGAGTGGCGGGAGACGGCGGAGAAAGAGAAGGTGCTATTGGAGAAGATGGAGGAGGAGAGGTAGAATTAGTTGATGGCGGCGGAGGAGTGGTGGTGGGAGGAGGAGTGGTAATGGGAGGAGGAGCGGGAGGAGACGGAGGAGATGGTGACGGAGTAGTGCCTGGAGACGGCGCCGAGGACATTTTTACTGAATCTGAAGATATCTCAAGAGGAAGAGAGAGAGAGATAACGTTAAAAGGAAGAAGAAGAAGGAGGGAGAGATCTAATGCCACCCAGACTACGGTTTTAGGGACCCACACGATTCCTCTTTCTTTTTATTTTTTCCCGTCAACATTCTTTCTTTTATTTTCTTATTTAACGCCCGCGTAGGTTTTAGGAATCTTAATAAATCGGTGATTAAATAACAATTATATAATTTTCTCCGCCAAATTGGTTATAAATCTTTTTTCTCCATATGAAAGATTACATAGTTTTTCGATTATACAAAAAGATTCTAAAGGTTTCAACATAAAACCTAAATTCTAAAATCAGCATAAAACATATATTTTTCTGGAGTTACAAGACCAAACGAAGCATACAACAGCATACAAGAACATAATTTCATTAAAAAAAACTAAAGTTTTTTTTACTAAAGAACTCTCAACCTATACAGGGATGAAGCCGGGAGAAAATTGGCAGATAAAAGCAAAATGAACACTAAAAATCACATCTAGAAGACAAACTTGCAAAAGTGACGACTCAACCGAAGACTTTAAAACTTTCTCTTATAGTGTAATGAAAACTACCTCACAATGATAACCACAAATGCTAGACCCGACAAGATGAAACCCAATGCAACACGAAGTTCATCGATCTTCTGGAGATGGCGAAGTCAAACCCGACCTAAATGCCTTGAGAGCAAACCGATCAAAGAGAAGGACCCCAACCTGATCCAGATTGTAGAAGCAAAGAGCAAGGCAAGCGAATCCCCAAGAAACCCAGTCTCAAGAGAGGATGGACTAACAGCTGACGGGAAGGCCAAATAGCTTAAAACCAAAGTGACTGCTGATATACTCGGTTTTTACGTGATTTTACCATTTCGTTTAGACTCTTTTATCGAGTTAAGTTGTGTTTTTAGAGTCTTTTAGTCATTTCAGGTTTTAGGTGGCTTTGGAGAAGATTGAGGTGTTTTGGGACGTTTTGGATGCAAATTGGCATATGAAGATGCAGAGTCCGACAGAAAGGTCAGAAGTTTACCAATATTTGAAGATGTTCACATGGATGGATGAAGCTGAACTTTTGACACAATATAGACACGTGAGTTAGTTTTCATATGGAAGTGGTTTGAAGTCAATTCATTAGTGCAATCAAGAGTTATGGCGATTTTACCAAAGATGGTTAAGCTCGCTCACAGAAGAAGGATGTGGAGAGCAGACCGATCGATCCATAAATTCGCTTTGCACTATTTTTTCATGGAAATTATATTTTTCCCAATTTTTGCATGGAAGGTCCCCAGAAGATCTTCTTTTTTCCATATTTCGTTTTTTCTCTTTAAAAAAGGAAATTATAACTTATTTTTATGTTAACTTTTTTTCTTCTTTTAATCTAGGCTTTATTTCTATTCTTGTTTACAGAGAGAGTGAGACGAATTATCGAAACCCTGTATTTGGGAGAAGTTTCTCTGAACCCTTGTTTTAATATCTATCTTATGCTTTTGATTATGAGTTCCTCTTTGGCAATGCTTTGTGTTTGTTTTGCTATGTCTGAGTAGTTCTCTAGTTAGGTTTTAGGGTTTTTCAGGGAAACAAGGTTTGATTGTTAGGGTTTTAACATAAACGGATTGAAATTGTTAGGTTCTTAGTTTAGACTTATTTTTAATGCTTGAATTCAAATAGCCGCTTAGTTCATGATTTTGTGTTGATAAATACAAAGGAATTTAGTTTAGAAATATAATCTTAGTCTAGATGAGTAAATGTTTTGCTTGCGGGAGTATTGTCTTAGATGTTTATGAACTTATCAAATATGATCTTAATGTTTGATTGAATTATCAAAATATGGCGGGAGTTTGTCTTTAGTAATTCGAACATAGGGATTAATACTTCGGGAGGAGATTAGTCTAGCTTTTGTCTTTTGAGTTGAGAACTATTTTCAAAGTAAATCCTTGCATGATAACCTGACTTTTAAAGCTGACTACGTGTGGAATTCCCTATTGCATGACGTTTTATTTTATTGCTTACAACCGTTATTTTAATTATTGCCATTATTCAGTTGCAAACAACTCATTATTACTGGCTTAGCTTGATTCGATATTAAACTGAAAGTCGTGCTATCTAATCTCTGTGTGATTCGACCATATCTATGCTACATTGATCTATTCTCTGCAGTATAATTTTATGATTTAAATTCTAGACCTATCAACTGCCAAAACTAGCAAACACAAGGCAAGACCAACTACACCAAATGAACCACACACTTCGCAAAAGACCAAAGACTCGAGACCTCAAAACCGTACCTCACCAGATGAACTGTAGAGAGATAGGTTGCTCACACCTTCTAGAAAAAAAACTCAACGAGACCCCAGACGATGAAGAAGATGAAAACCGACCCACCTCACCTGCTGCAAGCTGAGCCAATATTCAACCAAGAGGAGCTCAAACACACAGATATGAAACCGAAATGAATCAGTGGCGAGAGCAACAAAACCAAGAAGAAGACCACGTCAGTCAACATCTTGCCGGATCTGACCTCCACCGGAAACTCTGCAACTGACGCGCCAAGACCCAAAAAACATGGGAAGACCAAGTCAAACCTGAAGCGGCTACAAGAACCGCCAGGTGAGCTGAATCACCAAACACCAACCACATGAGATGACGACACCAAACACAGAAACCACTTGCAAAGAAAAGAACCTTAACATAAGAAGCACTGAACTGCACAAAACCCTCGAAGATCTAAACAAGAAGAAGAAGAAAATAAAGAGATGGAGAGGGAGGCGACAACCGATAGTGGCCAGCGCCACCGCCAGACGGATTCAGATCTAGGGTTACGAAGAGCTTTTTTCGTTCACGATAGAGATAATTTTCTTTTAATATCAATTTTTAAAAGATAAATTGATTATTAATTAATATTTTAAAAATATTCAGATAATATTATAATTTTGATGATACTAATGTATATAAGCTTACAGTAAATGTAGATACTAGTTATTTTAATAACGCTAAACCAATATTTTATGAATATTTTGTAGTAATGTAGAAAAAAGTGATAAACATATGAAATAATTAGGACAATATTATATCATCTTTAAACGAACTAACACTATAAGTATAATTTTATCGAAAGATTTGACAAAAAATTAGTGTCTTTAGTAATACTTGAAAAGAAAATTTATTAAATAATATGGTTATTTCATTTAAAAAAAATTGTGTTAATCATAATTATGTCTTATAATTTTTTATCTAAGTTTAAAGGTATTGGAACTTCAAAACGCTCAACCTTCTTCCTCACAACTGATAGTTATGATAAAATATTTCTCAAACTCAAGTTTTAACGACTATGAGTTTAGATCTGATGACGAATCTCTGCCAAATTAATTTGCAATAGGTGGATGATCGACACAGAAAGAAGAACCAGACATTGATGAAATTTTCTCAAGTGATGAAGAAATGCACTTTGCACCTCCTACACACCAAGATATCCCAAAGACTTTCGCATCCAAAGTAATGGTGTTCACATTTGATGATATTCCATTCAGAAAATGTAATGATCGACTTGACGAATTCCACGCATGGATGAATTCCAAAGCAATTACGTCTCTAGTGGAGCTAGTAATACAACAATTTACATTAAGAATTTCAGGAGCCTTAAAGGAACGGTGGAACTAACTTAGTGAATACAGACAAAAACATGTCTATCAAACAATAATACCTTTGCTACTAAGAGAATTTCACAGTGAATTCATTGGTACGCAAACAAATTTAAAAGAACAATTACAAAAAGAATTCTTTACAGCAAAATGTTGCTCGCTAAAGAAAAAAGATATGGCGAAACACTTCGAACAACAAACAAGAAGGTATTATGCGCTTAATGGTTTAAACAATACAAGTTTGAAGCAAGTGTATCTCTCTTGACCACTAATATCTTTTTGAAAGTGGAGCGATAATGCAATTTCGAATCTTTAAAGTGTCCAGTTTTGTATCCACAAATTTGAAGTTTATCATTTATCTCTTCAAATAAAATTGCACCACAATATTTGTCACTTGCATTTGCAAAATTTTCGTTCTTGTGGAAGTAATCTTTAAAGGAGGTAGCTTATGCACTTCTAGCTTTATGCTTTGTACTACTTCCGTCTGTCGTTTTGTTCATTGTGGTGGATTCTTTGTCAGTATTTCTTGGAGTGGTCTTGTCAGTTGCAAAAGATGCGGGATAAAGTTGCTCATATAATTGATGACCCCTAGAAACTGTTGAACTTATCCTTTTGTTAGATTTTTGTTGGGAAAATCGAGGAGCGTTGTAACTAAATGGGCTTATTGTGCAAAATTGCCATCTTTGATTTGCATCCCCAGAAATTCAATGTTGGGCTGGGCTATAATCATCTTTCGGGCCGATAACATGATTCCATACTCCTTGACTATATCTTGAAACTACTTAAGTACTTGAACATGTTCTTCAACGTTTGATGAGAATAAGAGAATGTCATCAATGTAAATCAAAGTCATATGTAAAAGAGGCTTAAATATTCGTAACATAGCCTGTAGAAATAGTAAAAGTGCCGTCTTTAGACCAGACGGTAAAACATTCCACTGGAGATGTCTATTTGGTAGGCAAAATACCTTTTTGTACCTTTCTTCTGGATGTACACCTAGTTGCCAAAATCAAGATTTAAAATCAAATTTTGAAAACAGTGTTGCTTCTTGAAGATGTTCATGAAGTGCCCTCTTATTAGGTAGAGGAAATTTAACATCTTGTAAGTATTGATTAAGAGGCTTGTAATCAATAACCAATCTGATTTTTCCTCTTGCTTTCTCAACACGATTGTTGACATAAAATACCTTACACAAGCACAAGGAATTTGTTGATGAGACAATTCCTTAATTTACTAATTGATCACATTTGTCGTTAGCTTGTTGCAATATAGTGTGTGGCATTCTTGCATGACTTGCCATTGTAGGAGTCGTGGCAACATTCTCCTTAGATGGTAATGTCACAAAGAACTCCGAATTCAACCATTGTGGATGTTTACACTTTTGAATGAATTCTGCATGAGAATCAGCACATGAAGACAATGTAATCTCTTCTTTTATTTTATCGAACTTGAGAATTGTGTTTCCTTCGATTGAAAACAATCTTGGAATTGGCGTGAAAGCTTTGAATAATGTCTTCCATTTCATTCATCTTGGTTCAATAGAGATATCAAACATTTTCTTCAATGCATAGTACAAATCTCATCCTAATACCAAATCTTTTCCTGGTGCCGATGAACCAAGAACTTCAGTTGAGATTTGAAACCGTGGGAAGAGCTCGAAAATTATTATTTTTTACTTGAGTTTTATTTTTAAAGAACCCAAATTAGCAACTCGAAACTCTTGTTGGTGTGGCAACCACATAGAAGTTGAGAGGATCTTTGGACTCATAATTGTCGTATGAGCTCCAGTATCTATGAATTAAATTGTATGAACCGGATCATCTTTACATTTTGGATCCAAGATTTTTACGGGTAAATGCAGTGTTTGTATTTCATCTTGTTGTGGCATATGAGTGATTTTGAAACAACAATCGCCATCTTCTTCTGAAGATGATTCAGAAGATTCGTCATAGTCTGAGTAACCACATATTGCGTCCTTGTCATCACTATCATATGATAGAACATATTCAAGATCATGGTTGCCTAGATTGATATATGGCGAGATAATAGATATCGAGTTGATGAGATATTGCTTCTTTTTGAAGATTTGTTGGGACATTTTTTTGCAAAATGCTCTTCTTTGCAACATAGAAAGCATTTAGTTGCCTTTTTGAATCCTCTTTTTATGCGGAAGAATCGTTTGCGCTTACGCTTGTTGAGATTTTTTCTGAATGAACTTCTAAACTTTCGAGGCTGACCTTTTGCATCATATGAGCAGTTCTTTTTGGACTTGGAACACTTGATCGATAGGTCTGGTCTAGCACATACATTGGATAGGTGTTCTGCACATGTAGTATTGTATCAGTGGAAGAGAAATACACTTGCTTCAAACTTGAATTGTTAAAACCATTAATCTCATAATACATTTTTTCCAACAATACCATAAACCATTATATTTTCAAAACCTAATAAACCTTATTCTTTTAATATTTTAGAAAATTATTAAATATTATGTGAAAACAACTTTAATTTATGAAACTACTAAATAAACTAAAATGTATTTGATCTACAACTATTAAAAATGAGGTAGAACAAGGTGAAATATTCCATAAATGCAAATGATGATCACTAAAAAAATAGTCACTAGAATGAGAGTGGGAATGAGTGTTCAGTTGTTCAGTTTGATTTGGAATGGTTTTGCTCAGTTCCGAGTTTCTTGGTTCCTTCAATAAAGGTACCACATAAGAACCATTAAAAATTCTGTTATGTTCGGTTCACGTCTAGGTCAGTTAGTTTGGGTTGGATCTAAAATATGAGAACCATCTGAGAACGAAAATTTTAGTCGTTCTGTTTCGGTACAGATATTTTACAAAAAATAACTGGAATAAGCAAAAATATCCAAAATATTCAAAATCAAAAATATCCAAAAGAACCAAAAATATTTAAAAGAACCAAAAATATCTGAAATATTCGAATCTAAAAATACTCAGAAGAACCAAAAATATCCAAAAGAACCGACAATACACGAAAATAACAAAAAATAACCGAAACTATCTAAAATTTGGAAAGACAAACATATATTTATGGTTTGTGGTATAAATACTTACTTTATATTTTTGGTTCCTATCGATTCAGTGACAAATTGATATTCACAATTTTGTAGGGAGGAAGAACAAATTCCATCACAAGATAAATGGGCTCCACATTTATTCAACCAAGTATTTAAAATTGTGAAATGATAACATTTTAGTGGACTGTAACATAACTATCAACTATGCTAGATTTTGTTCAGGCTCACGACCGATTTCTCCTTCAAAAGTATCATATAGCACCAAATTCACTTAAATTTAAGACCTAGTGCTATTTAACCATGTTATAAAAGTTAAATACTTAAGTATTCTTGTATTAATCTTAAAAACTTATAAACCCCTAATTATAAAGTTCTAAACTAGAATACACCCGTCTCTTGGTTAAATTGGTTTACTATTCTTAAGTGACCATTTGGTTTGACTAAAGTGATAACCTAATTTAGCAAAAAAAAAATTATTACAAAAACATCGCAAATAATATTAAAAATTATAAAAATATAAAAATCACAAAATTATTAAAAATTATAAAAATATAAAATACCATAAAAAATTATAAGAATATATATATATATATATATATATCTAAAATTTATTAAAAATATAAAGAAAATTACGAATAATATAAAAAATATACAAATTTTAAAGTTATAAATTTATAAAAAATTATAAAAATATATA
>OVBE01015436.1:0-11486 GCA_900406425.1 Iberis pinnata | reverse complement strand
TTATTAACAAAGTTGATGAATTTAACTTGCAAAATTTTAAACATAGTAATAGATATACTAATTTAAATTTGTAATGTTTAAATGTTTATTTATTTATTATATTATTATAAGTAAACTTAAATAATATCATTGGTCTAAATGTAAATAATAAACAAATATTCTTATAATAATACAATAACAATTTTTTATTATTAGACGAGTTAGTGTGTAACGCGGTACATCATCTAGTATTTTTTTTTACTTTGTTTTTCCCATGCTTTAATAACTCTATTTAAACATCCCCTTCCACCTTAGACCATCTCCATCAATAAATACTCTTATGGGTATCTTAACAATGTTTTAATAATATTTTTACTAACTTAAAAACTCTAATCTCAAATAATTATAATTCCTCTCCATTGGTAGAAACTTTAAAGAATTTCTTTTTAAAAAAAATTATATGCAAATGAAGAGGCAAAGTCAGACCAAGAGAAGACGGAAGAGGCAAAGTTAGACCAAGAGACGACAGCATTTTTTCCGCCTGTTGGAACACGTCTTGGATCCAAACGATCACTAAAACCATGAGGAACTAACAATATCTCTGAGCGATATGAAAATAGAAACGATAAATTAACGTTACCGGAGATAATTAATACCATCCTCGCCGTAAGCGACAAGAAAAATCTCTCCGGTAAAACCGTTTTCTTCGCTGGAGATATCCAATAAGCACGAGCAAGGGATAGATGCAAAAAGAAGAGAAAGAGAGATCGCGAGAGAGCACACATTTTTTATTATTATTTTTTCCCCAACCAATCACAATCTGGCACATATGGAGTTTTAATAGATCTCTAAAATTTGCTAATGTAAAGTCAACTTAGTTTTCCTAAATGGTGACATAATGCGGTTTTGAGTGTAAGTGGAAGCAGAGAGATGAAGTTTTGAAACAAATTCTTATTGATTCATTCTTGCTTACAAACTCTGTTACAAATGATTGAATATATAGATATTTGTATTCTTGATTTATGTTGCCCTAATCCAGCTGTCGATTGTCTATTGTTCCATCAATGATTGAAATTTGTTGTAGAGTGGAATTGCACAGCTGTGATTTTCGTACTCTGATTTTGCTTTTACAGTCTCTGCAGGTTTGTTAATAACGTTCTCCTTGTTTGTCTTTTTGCAGGTTGAAGGTGATGAAGCTTCTGCACAACGTTTTACTTCAGTTGCTTCAGTGAGCTTCGTCTCGGGCTTCTCTTCTTTCTTGTCTTTGGGCTTTTGGTTTTGACCCATAAGAAGTGAAGATTCTTTCTGAAGTGGAGACTTTGCACTGTCTCTGTCACTCCCCTTCAAACTTGGTGTCGGAACAGACGGAGGATTGTCCACGCCAAGTTTGTATCGGAGAGAGCAAAACGAAGTGTAGGAAAGGGACTTTGTAAAGATGTCAGCAGTCTAGAATTGACTGGGGATATGATTGACTATCAGAGATCTCAATGCTACTCTTTCACAGACATAATGGAAATCGGTGTCAAAGTGTTTACTCCGACTGTGAAGAGTTGGGTTCGCCGTTAAGTATACCGACGATTGGTTGTCGCAGTAGAGCTCTAGTATCTTCACTTGAGGTATTCCTAGCTCCTTCATCATGAAATTAAGCCATGTGATTTCTGATGATGTTTCTGATAAAGTCATGTATTCAGCTTCTGTTGAGCTCTTCGAAACAGTTGAATTCTTACGTGAGGACCAGGATATGATATTACTACCCAAAAGGTATAAAACCCCCATGTTGATCTTCTTGTTACTTTACATCCAGCCCAGTCAGAGTCACTATATGCTCTTAGTGTAAAATCAGTTTGTCTGTTGAATGAGATTCCCATTTTAAATGTGCCTTTAAGTATCGAAGTATTCTCTTAAGAAACATGAAGTCTACCATTGATGGTTGATGCATTTTCTGACAGACGAAGTTAACAGCATATTTTATATCTGGTCGTGTTAATGTCAGGTACTGAAGCTTACCTGCAAGACAACGAAAATAAATAGGATTTGGGAAGTCTTCAAATGTGTCATGTGCTTTGTCAAGTTGCAGTGGTAAGGGAGTGGCACTTGGAGCATAGTCATTCATACCAGCAAGAACCAGTAAGTCCTCCACATATTTTTGTTGTGAAAGAAATAAACCAGCTTTGTGATATTGAGCTTGAATCCCCAAGAAAGTAGTTGCCCCAAGTCTTTAATCCAGAATTCCTTTTGCATATGGTTGAGCATGCTTGCTATGAGTGCATTGTTGTTTTTTTGTTAGCACCATATCATCTACATATACGAGTAGCATGATTACATCTGAGTCTTTTAAGTATATGAATAAGGAGGGGTCTCTTTTACTGCAAATGAAACCATACTCAAGTAGATAAGTGTTAAATCTGTCAAACCATGCTCTAGGTGACTGTTTTAGACCATAAAGTGACTTGTGTAGTTTGCAAACATGTGTGGGTCTTGATTTATCAATAAAATCATATGGATGTTTCATGTAAATAGTCTTTGTTAAATTTCCATGCAGAAATGCATTTTTAACATCTAACTGCTTGATTTCCCAGTCCATTACAGTTGCAAAATATAGAACTAGTCTCATTGTGGTTGTTCTTACAACTGGGCTATAGGTTTCTAGATAGTCAATTCCTTCTTCCTGGTTGTACCCTTTTGCAACTATTCTAGCTTTAGCTTATCTAAAGTACCATCAGCCTTAAGCTTAGTTCTAATAACCCACTTGCATCCTAACACATGCATTTTGGGATCAAATGAAACTAGAGACCAAATGTTTGTGTCTTTGCAAGTTGCAAGTTCTTCTTACATTGCCTGTTTCCAGCCTTGATCATCAAGGCTGCTGTAACTGTTCTTGGTTCAGGGTAGGATATCTTCTGTGTTAACATAAGATATTTAGGATTGGGTTTTCTGATGCCTAACTTTAACCTTGTAACCATTTGGTGAGTTGAAGATGGTGCTGCCTCTGCTGGCGTGTCTGAGCTTGTGGCTATCTGAGAAGAATTTGTTAATTGTTGAGGATCATATGTGATTATCCTAGTAGGAGAAGGGGAAGTGTTGTTGCCTATAGGAACAGAATCTGAGTCTGTTGTACACCTAGTACGCTCCCCTTCAACAGTAGTAGTCATATCAGAATTAGATCTTGTAGGAGTGGTAACTGGTGAGAAGGAAGGCTGCTGTGGAGGTGGACTATCAGGGGGAAGAGTTTCTAGAGGAATAGGTTGAAACATAGGTTCAAGATGAAGTGGTAGTGTAGGATGAGAGGTATTATCAGTAGGAGGAACCTCTGTGGGATGAGGTTGAGAAGGTGGTTGAAAACACTGCTGCCAGGCATGAAGTAAGGAGGATTGCTGAATTGGATGGTAAGACAGATATTATCCTGCAAAAAGGAAGGACTGTTCATCAAACAGAAAATGTATGTTGATGTAAACTTTTCCTGTATGAGGGTAGAGACATCGGTAACCCTTATACTTCTCATTGTAACTAAGGAAAACACATGTGAGTGACTTTGGCTCAAATTTGTGGGAAGCATAATCTCTTAGTGTATGAAACCAAGCACAACCAAATGATCTTAGAGCTGAGTAGTCTGGAATTTTATCAAATATCTTCTGAAATGGGCTCATCTTATCATCCAAAGTTGTTGTAGGCAGTAGGTTTATCAAGAAGTTTGCAGTAAAGAAAGCCTCAACCCAGAATTTTAAGGCATTGTGCTGTTAAACATCATTGAGAGGCCAAGTTCAGTTATATGCATGTGTTTCCTTTCAGATAGTCCGTTCTGTTGTGGTGTGTAGGGGCATGAAATTTGCTACTTGATGCCATTTAGAGATAGGTGTTTTAAGAACTTAGTGCTAGTAAATTCTCCACCACCATCACATTGGAAGGTTTGGATTTTAGTGTTTAATTGGGTCTCTACATATTTTTGGAATAGGCAATATGTAGGGAAGAAATCTGTCTTTGATTTCAAAGGATAAAACCAACAAAACCTTGACCAATGATCTATAAACACTACATAGTACTTAAAACCTTGTAAAGAAACAACAGGAGATGGCCCCCAGAGATCATAATGAATCTTCTCTAGAGGTTTTGAATCAGAAAAACTAGAGGAAATGATAGGTAGCCTACTGATTTTTTCCATTTTGCAAGCTTCACACATGGATGAGAAACTGCTTTTGGTGACTAAGATGAGCTTATTGGATGCAAGTTGCTGTAAAACTAAATCATTTGGATGTCCCAACCTTCTGTGCCAAGTGTCTTGACTAGTGGTAATCTGTCTAGATGAGAAGTGAGCCTAAGGTTGATAATTCAAGGCATTTTCCCAGACTTAGAACTCTGTGACCTCTTGTCCTTTATTAACACACCATCACAGTCAAACTCAAAGGCACATGGATACTCTTTTGTAACTTTAGATACTGAAATCAAAGACTTAGCAATATCAGGACAAACCATAACATCATTTAAATGTAGCTTACCTGAGGATAAGGGGAACGTAGTAGATCCAGTGTGGGTGATGGGTAGGAACTCCCCATTTCCAACCATTACAGCATCATTCCATGGTATGCATGGGTATGTTAAAGATCGTGATGAGAGTTAGTGACGTGAGTTGTTGCACCTGTGTCTGGGAACCACTATGTCCCTGAGTGATCTGTGACATTTGTTACTTAGGGCTGCAAGAGCTGTTGGAGTTTCTTCAAACTGGTAGGAGTAGTCAAATATGTGCCAGCATTTTAGTGCTGGATGTCCTGGTTTACCACAGACTTGACATTGTGGTATGGTATCTTCACCATAGGAACTAGCTGACCTAGTATAGGATGAGGATGAAGATGAGATTTGTTGAGGGAATCCTCTTCCTCTTGTAGAGAACCCTCTGCCTCTGAAGTTCTGTCTACCATATCCTCGTCATCTGTTTCTATAATAGGAAGGCTGGTTTGTAGATCTGACTGTGTTGAAGGCAAGATGAGGTGACACTGACTCTTGAGTGTAGGCATGGATCCTATTATCATAGTTTGTGAGTCTTGGAATGACCTCTTCAAAGGTAGGGCTTGGTGGTATGTCCATTGAAACTTCAATACTTTTTTTTATTAGTTCATACTCTCGACCAAGTCCATGTAGTGCTGCAAAGATTTTCATATTCTCTGTGATTGGACTTCCAATATATGAAAGTTGGTCATAGAGAGATTTTACTTCTTTTAGATAATTTTTCATAGATTTGTCCCCCTTTTGAGTTGTTTGAAGCTGTCTTTGAAGCTCAAATAGTCTTGATGATGTCACTATGTTGAAATGTCTAGCAAGATCATTCCACACATCATGTGATGTAACACAGTTTGATACCACTCTTAGAATATCCTCAGAGAAAGAACCCAACAGCCATGCTTTAACGACTTGTTCCCCTCTTAACCATTCTGGATATTCTGGGTTTGCAGCTCCACCATCACCAGCTATGCCTGGAACTGGGATGATTAGAGCTAACCCCATTTACGAAACCCAGAAGGTTTTGGCTAGCAACAAATGATTCAAACTGGTTTTTCCAGAGAATATAGTTTCTTTCAGTGAGTTTTATGGTAACACAATTTGAAATATTTAGTGTATGGTAAACTTGATCTTCCATGGCCCTGATACCATGTAAGTGAAAGCAGATAGATGAAGTTTCAAAACAAATTCTTATTGATTCATTCTTGCTTACAAACTCTGTTACAAATGATTGAATATATAGAGATTTGTATTCTTGGTTTCTGTTGCCCTAATCCAGCTGTCGATTGTCTATTGCTCCATCAATGATTGAAATTTTTTGTAGAGTGGAATTGCACAGTTGTGATTTTCGTACTCTGCTTTTCCTTTTACAGTCTCTGCAGGTTTGTTAATAACGTTCTCCTTGTTTTTCTTTTTGCAGGTCGAATGTGATGAGGCTTCTGCACAGCATTTTACTTCAGTTGCTTCAATGGGCTTCATCTCGGACTTCTCTTTTTTTTTGTCTTTGGACTTTTGGTTTTGGTCCAGAAGAAGTGAAGTTTCTTTCTGAAATGAAGATTTTGCACTGTCTCTATCATTGAGCATCTATTATTGAAATTCGTCCTGTTTTATGCTTCCATTCACTACCTTAGAGTTGTAACATAAAATAATTAACAAATCACAAAATGGAGAGCCCAACGTTTTGAAGTTGACATATGCTGATGCCAGTTCGCAACAGCTAGGTTTGAAGGTGCCAATGTTTATTTTATATTTAACTTTCCCCATTTTTCACCTCTAAGATCACTAACTTTTTAAAATATTTTTGCTTCCATATTTTCTTGTCTCTTTCCGGTTGGTTTGTTCGTGCGTGGGGCTGATCAGTGATAATTATGTGGCTCTCCTGCGTTGAGAAAATAATATTAAATCCTTTTCTCATGGTGTCTTAATTTAATATGAATGGTTTGGATAATCTGCCTGTTCAAGTCAAATTCGATCACTCTTTAAGCTGCCTCTTCTCGCCAAACAGCGACTCGACTCCAACTAATATATAAACAAACAATACAGAATCTCATAAATCCTTTTAACTGCAGATATAACTAAAGGAAAGTAATTTTGCTGTCTTTTAACTACAGGCTACAGTTTTTGCACGCCTACTTCGGAATTCAATGGTTATCACACTGATGCAAATTAGGATAATTTTGCTAAATTACCTTTTATTATGAATGTAATTTAAAATCTGGTTATCACACTGATGCAAATTAGGATAATTTTGCTAAATTACCTTTTTTATGAATGTAAAATAAAATCTATACCGTATTTTTAGAAATTTGAAAACTACACTATATTTTTCTGAAATTTAAAAACTACTTTTTATTGTCTAAATAATGGTTTTCTCCTTTGTTTTTAAATTATTTAAAATTATTTTATTTAATTATATTATATTTATAAATCATATACAAAACATGAAAAATATAAATCGACGAACATTAATATCAAGCCACTAGCAAATACATTTGGACTATGAAAAATCAAACAAAAACATATAAATTGAGTGTACAAATATATCAACTATAACAAAAATCAACAAAAATATAAGTTGATTGTATGACATAAATTTGATCTAATTAAAAGTCAAATTAATTTTATAAATCGATAGTTAAACAAATCAACATAATAACAAGAAACCTTAAATGACGCCGCATTAAAGGAAAAGGCGATGTCTAGGGTTTTGGGTTCCACGATTCTTGGAGATGAGGAGCGGAGGGTTGAACGGGACGCGACGATGGTTGATGTTGGTGGCGGTGGACAACCTCCTGGTAAACCACCGGAGGCGAACGAAGTGGTGGAAAAACTTGGGACAAAAGCTACTGATGGAGTTAGGGTTTTGGGTGAAAAAGAAAGGGGAGAGGTGATGGGGAGTATTGCGAGTGATATCTTGATGACCGACGGTTGTAGGATAGGTCGATCTACTGGTAGATCATTGGAAGGGCATAAAACATGGGCATCTCGAGTGATGGATACTAATGGTGGAGGGAAGTTAGATCCCGAGAGTGTGTTAGATGGGGAGTTTGTCCGGGCAAGTATGACAATTGATTTTCCTAATGGGGAGGATGGAGAGCCGGTAATCATGATTGGGGAAGAGGTACTTGATGTGATGAAAAGCCTATGGAAGCAATGCATAATTGTTAAAGTGTTAGGGAGAGCGGTTTCATTACCGGTAATGGAGAAGAAGTTGAAGGAGCTGTGGAAACCGAAAGGGAGTATGCAAGTTATTGATCTTCCAAGACAATTTTTCATGGTTCGATTTGATGTAGAGGAGGAGTATATCACGGCTTTAACGGGTGGTCCATGGAGAGCTTTTGGGAGTTATCTAATGGTTAAAGCTTGGTATCCGGATTTTGATCCATCAAGTGATGATATCGTAACTACACCGGTATGGCTTAGAATTGCAAGCATCCCTGTGTATTATTATCATCCTGATATCTTGATGGGTATAGCACGGGGTTTAGGTAAACCTTTGAAGGTCGATCTTACAACCCTACATGTTGAAAGAGCTAGGTTCGCAAGGGTGTGTGTGGAAGTTAATCTTCGGAAACCCTTGAAAGGCTCGGTGATGATAAATGGAGAACGTTATTTTGTGGAGTATGAAGGCCTAAGTAATATATGTTCTGGTTGTGGTATTTATGGGCATTTGGTGCACTCATGTTCAAAGAAGATAGGAGTTAAGAATCCTAGTGCTATGGTGATTGTACCGACAAATGCACCGAGACCTAATAGCTCGGTTCAGCAGGCTATTGGTGAAGGAGATGGTTTTACGGAGGTTAGGAGAGGAGGTAGAAGGTCTGGGGTTAGTAGTGGGAGAAGTTCTGATCGCCAAAGTCTAAGTGACATTACGGATACAATTAAAGCGAAGAGTGTTGTATCGACTAATAGCTTTAGTTCATTACAAGATAGTGGTGATACATGTATTGCTCTGAAGGAGAAGTCTAGTAATGAACTTGATAAGGAGAATTCTCAAGCTTTTACATCGGTGGCTTTAATAAAACATGGAGGTAAACCCGTACAGGAGGCTGGTTTAGGGAAGGGTGATAAGAAGGAAGGAAGAAAAGTGAGTGGTGTAGGGGAGGACCGATCCCAGCTTGTGAAAGCTACACAAAAAATGGTAATAAAGAAGAAGTTCATGAAAACTAATACACCTACCCGTGGCTTAGTCTTCGGACCAATTAGAGGGGATCATGATCGTCTACCGAATGGGAAGAGGGTGCGCATGGAACCTTATAACCGCCCGGAGCCGAATGGCTTGATTGATATGAATGTTGACTTATGCCCGCATACCAACACGTCAGCGATTGTTGAGACTTGTGTAAAGGAGAGTATGAGTCCTACAATAATAGTAGAGAAAGGGGATGATGGAGAGACAAGGAGGCTGTTGGAACAAGCTTCTATAGATGCTCACAGTGACTCGGTAAATGGGGATGTTAGGATGATTACGGACTCACAATCGGGTGGGGTTGATGAGAAGAGTGATAGAGCGCTAGTTGAGATGGATCCTCCGCATTTTGCGATGGAGACTTCATTAGCCTAATGTTTTTCCCCGACTATTCGAATTTATCAGATACTTGTAATGATGAATTGTCTTTTATGGAATTGCCGAGGGGCAAATAAACCTAATTTTAGACGTTCTATTCGCTACATGTTGAAGAAGTTTAAAACTGATATTTTAGCGGTCTTTGAAACTCATGCGGGTGGTGAGACCGCTAATCGAATATGTCGGGGGTTGGGCTTTGATAATTCATTCCGCGTAGATGCTATTGGTCAACGAGGAGGTATTTGGTTATTATGGCGTTCTGAAGTGGGAAGTGTGGTGATTGAGTGTTCCTCTGATCAATATATCCATGCGAAAATCTTAAATGGGGAGGAGGTAGTTCATTTAATTGTGGTTTATGCTGCGCCAACGGTGAGTCGTAGAAGTGGTTTATGGGATGAGTTAAGAGAAGTGATTAGAAACCTTCATGAACCGCTTATCATTGGGGGAGATTTTAATACAATTGTTCGGGTGGATGAAAGAATTGGAGGCAGCGGTAGCTTATCTGCGGATTCACTTGCTTTTGGAAATTGGATCCAAGACTCATTGCTGATTGATATGGGCTTTATCGGACCTCGGTATACGTGGCGTAGGGGAAGAACCGAGAATAACTATCTTGCTAAGAGATTGGATAGAGTGTTGTGCTGTGGTCAAGCACGTTTGAAGTGGCAAGAGGCAACGGTAACCCATCTACCTTTTCTTGCCTCGGACCACACTCCGATGTATGTGCAACTCAAGCCGGAGGGTGCTAGAGATCCTCGGCGCCGTCCTTTCAGATTTGAGGCGGCATGGATGTCTCATGACGGTTTTCGTGGATTGGTCTCTACATCATGGAATCCTAATGATTCTACCCCGGTAGCCTTGCGAAAACTAGAGCAAGTTCTAAAGAAATGGAATAAGGAGATCTTTGGTAATGTCTTGAAGAAAAAGGATAACTTGTTGGAGAAGTTATCGAATATGCACCGTTTGTTGGAGAACAATCAATCCGATGACTTGCTATCACAAGAGGCCGATTTAACTAAGGAGTTAGAATTGGTTTTGGAACAAGAGGAAATGTTATGGTGTCAGAAGTCGAGAGAGAAATGGGTTTCTTTTGGAGATCGTAACACAAAGTTCTTTCATATGTCAACAATCATTCGCCGAAGGAGAAATACTATCGAGGCTTTAAAAAATGGTAGTGGGCTTTGGATTTCTGATAAACCAGCCTTGGAAAAGTTGATTGTGGACTACTATAAAGGCTTATACTCGCTTAGAGATGTGGACCAGGTAGTGGATTCTTTACCACATACCGGATTCCCGGCGTTAGGTGAAGATGAGTTGCGGAAGCTGAATATGCCGTTTACTCCTAGTGAGGTTGAGAGGTCGGTTAGGAGCATGGGTAGATTGAAAGCTCCGGGACCGGACGGGTATCAACCAATTTTTTACCAAGACTACTGGGATATAGTAGGTCCATCTGTTTCGAAGTTGGTAATGGATTTCTTTGCCACTAGTAGTTTACCGAATGGTCTTAATGACGTATTGGTTGTCTTGATTGGGAAGGTGGCGAAACCGGAGAGTATCACACAGTTTAGACCAATAAGTTTGTGTAACGTGTTATTCAAGATTATAACCAAGATGATGATGATGCGATTGCAGAGTGTGATGCCACTTTTGATTGGTCCTGCACAATCAAGCTTCATTCCAGGGCGGTTGAGTACTGATAATATTGTGGTTGTACAAGAAACAGTGCATTCAATGAGGAGGAAGAAAGGTAGAAAAGGCTGGATGATGCTTAAGTTGGATCTGGAAAAGGCTTATGACAGAATTCGATGGGATTTTCTAGAGGATTGTTTAGTGGCATGTAATCTACCCGAGAAGTGGAGAGTTTGGATAATGCAATGTGTTACAGGCCCTAGGATGAGCGTTTTATGGAATGGAGAGAAAACTGAATCCTTCTCTCCAGAGCGGGGATTACGCCAAGGTGATCCGTTATCTCCTTATCTTTTTGTCCTTTGCATTGAACGATTATGTCACCTGATTGATACAGAGATTGGGTTAAAGAGATGGAAACCAATCCGGCTTTCTAGGAATGGTCCGGTGTTATCTCATATGTGTTTTGCAGATGATTTAATCTTGTTCGCGGAGGCATCAGTTAGTCAGATACAAGTGATAAGAGGAGTATTGGAACGTTTCTGTAATGCCTCGGGTCAAAAGGTATCCCTCGAGAAATCAAAGATCTTCTTTTCAAGTAATGTTCAAGCAGATTTAGAACGCAGAATAAGTGAAGTCNTCGGGATTTGGGTAAGTACTTAGGCTTGCCAGTGCTTCATAAAAGAATGAATAAAGATACCTTTCGGGATACCTCAGAGAAGCTAGCTTCACGCTTAGCAGGCTGGAAAAGTCGGGTATTAAGTTTTGCGGGTCGGGTAACGATGGCTAAGGCGGTGTTGGCTTCGATACCGGTTCATACTAT
>OVBE01015435.1:0-11486 GCA_900406425.1 Iberis pinnata | reverse complement strand
TTTAAGCTTAGACATTGTTTAAGCCACCAAAACAATAGTATGGTCAAAGCCATCAAAGAAATAATGAGACACCGTCCAAGCCGTAATAAGAATAATAGCTGTTACTTTTGATTTGTTTCAAACCTATTTGTATCTCTATAAATAGAGAGCTCCCATTCTCATTTCTAATCATCTCACAACATTTTCTTCCACTTCAAATCACTTAATAAACTTTGTATTTCTACTTAATTTTTCATCTTCCTTCTTATTCCTTTCTTTTTTTTTTTTTGTCGGAATATACGAATTATATTAAGCTAACAGTTTTACAAAAGGCAGCAAATTTAGTCGCCTAGCAGTTTTAGCTAACATATCAACAAAAGGGATTAAAGATCTTTGGACATAAACAAAAGAAGAAACCGAAGATGAACTTAGGTACAATATATCCCTTAGAATGGTAGTAGAGCGTTTGTAATGCAGTTGAGAGGCAGAGGATGATTCATGAAACCGCTGTAACAGGCGCATGAGTTTGGCACAATCATTCTGCACTACATAACCGGTATACCCAAGAGAATTGACTTGATATATGGCGGCTTGAACACCAGTAGCCTCAGCCTGAAAGACATCATCAAATGGGGGAGAAGAAGAAGCACCATACGCCAATAGATTCTCAGCATGTGTAAGAGTCCAGCCAATTCCCATCCTCTCCTGGGCAGAGATCCAGGATACATCTGAGGTCAAAACAAGTACATTAGGAACAGAAGGAAATGAAAGGGAATGTAATGGGGAGCATAGACAAGCAGCCTGAGAGGTTTTAAATTTAGTGTCAATTGTTTGCCATTCCTGATAGTGTAAGATGGCTTTATGAATAATCTCAGGAATGCTCCTTCGGAGACCCTGAAAAACCAAGTCATTGCGAGATTTCCAGATTCTCCACAATAAGTAGACCATAAACTCTGGAGAGTGAGTGTCATGAGGTTGAAGTAGGGCCTTGAGTAAGGATGGAAGAGTGGAGGCTGGCAGTTGCGATGGATAGGAAACAAAGGGTGAAAGAGCCCAGATTTCCTTGGAGCCCCGACAGTGGAAAAATAGATGAGCAATTGATTCTGGTTCATCTCCACATAAATAGCAAGAGGCATCCTGTACAACTTTGCGTTTAAGCAATCCAGTACCTACGGCTAGACCATTATTAACCAGTTTCCACATAAAATGCTTCAGCTTTGGTTGAACAGACAAAGGCCAGATCAACCTGGAGACTTCTATGATGTCTAGGGATATTATATGTGAATCAGGGAACTGCCTAATGTGCCTTCTATAACCAGACTTGACTGAATAGTCTCCAGAAGCAGTAAACTCCAAGATTGGTTTATCCAAAACCCCCATAGTAGATGGCCTGATAGTAGGGAGAAGCTGAAGATCCTGAGGCACCAGGATGGAAGAGGCAATAGAATAATCCCAACTCTTACCATCAGGCTTTAACAAAGAAGCCACTGGCAGATCCATATTAACATGAGGCGTAGGTAATATGGCAGAGGAATATGTTGGGTGTGGCAACCATTTATCCTTCCATAACCGAATAGTTTTTCCATTTCCAACTTCCCAATGGGTATTCTCCTTGATCAATTTTAAGCCTTGAGAAATACTCTTCCACGCATAACTATTGCCTTGCTTAAATTCTGAATCAATTATGGAAGATTTAGGGAAGTATTTCATCTTATATACCTGACTTAACAGCAGATTAGGCTCATTGAGCATCCTCCAACTTTGCTTGGCTAAGAGGGCAATATTAAACGCTTCAAGATCTTTAAAGCCTATTCCTCCATCATCCTTTGGCTTTGTCAATTTCTTCCAAGCTATCCAGTTAATTCCAGTGTGTGCACCTGAATTTCTCCACCAAAAGTTGCGCATGAGAGTGGTCAACTTAGAGATTAGGGAATGTGGCAATAAAAAACAGGACATCAAGTATGAGGGTATAGCAGTAACAATAGCTTTGAGAAGCATTTCTCTACCAGCACCTGAAAGATATTGAACAGACCAGTGTTGCATTTTCTTTTGGACCTTTTGCAGAATATATGAGAAGGAATCTGATCTGTTCTTGCCTATAATTTCTGGCAATCCTAAGTACTTACCCCAACCTCCAAAATTCCTGATTTTAGTTAATCTAAGGACCATCCTCTGAATACCCAAAGTGCAATTACGACTAAATAAAACAGAGGATTTTGAGAAGTTGACCTGCTGACCTGAAAGACTGCCGTATGTACTCAAAGCCTGTTTCAAATGTCTGCACTCATCATCAGAAGCTCTGGAGAAAATTAAGCAGTCATCTGCAAAAAGCATATGAGATATTACCGGCCCACCTCTACTTGCCTTATAACCAGATAACAACTTTCTTTGAACCAAAGTTTCTAACAGAAACGATAACCCCTCAGAGACCAACATATAAAGGTAGGGTGAGATAGGGTCCCCTTGACGAATACCATTAGATGGGGTAATGTGGCCATAAGGAACTCCATTAAGCAACACAAAGTATGTAGGTGTTGAAATACAAGTATAAATCCAAGAACACCATTTTTATGAAAAACCCAACTTATGCATTATGAACATCAAAAATTGCCATCCAACTTTATCAAAAGCTTTGGTGATATCTAACTTTAAAGCCATGGCTGGTGCTTTACGTATTTTAGTAGTTAATGAATGGATTAATTCTTGAGCAATCAAAATATTATCGGTGATGCTACGCTGAGCAATAAAAGCTGATTGATTAACTGAAATTATGTCATGGAGATAGGGTTTAAGACGGTTAGCTAGGATTTTGGATAACAATTTATACGCAACATTTGCCAAACTTATTGGCCGATAGTCTTTGGGTGTTTGTGGATTAGGGATTTTTGGAATTAAGCATAAAAACGTATGATTTATCCCAGGTGGAAGAGTACCATGATCAAAGAACTGATAGAGATAGCCCATGATAGAGTTTTTGACAGTATACCAATGAGCTTTATAGAATGTAGCAGTAAAGCCGTCAGGGCCTGGGGCCTTATCCCCATCCATCTGTTTCAATGCGTGCAATGCTTCACCTTCAGTTACCATCTGTGTTAACTTGGTATTCATTGCTTCTGATATTTGGCTCTGCAAATGAGAGAAACAACTATATGCTTCAGGATTGACAATATTAACATAAGAGAAAAGATTTGTGAAATAATCAATAAACACTGCATGTATCTTAAGAGGATCCTGTTGGAGAGTCCCTGAAGCATCTTGTATCAGAGCTATACGATTATAATTGCGTCATTGCTGAAGTTTGGAATGGAAAAAATTTGCAATTCTATCACCCTGTGCCAACCATAGAACTCGACTCTTTTGTCGTAAAAAAGCTTCCTCCTGTAGAGTAGCCTGAGCCAGCCTGGATTTAAGCTCTCTGAGGTGGTGAAAATCTATCTGAGATGAAGCATAGACATTTTGAATTTGGAGTTGAAGCTCCTGAATTTTCTTAGCTGAATCTGCTGATGATCCTTTTTCCAAGTAATTAAGCCCTGCTGGCAATGGTGAAGGGCTTCCATAAACTGTGAAGGAGCTAAAGCAGAACAATGAAAGTCCCAAATATGTTGAATATGTTGTTGAACGTATGGGAGATCATTCCATCTACTGTCATATTTAAATAGAGGCCGACCTTTCCATTTTCTGTCATTGGTATCAAGGAGGACGGGCCTATGATCAGAAGAGGACCATGGTAACAATGTAGCATAGGCTCCGGGGAACATGTCCAGCCATTCAATATTACCCATAACACGGTCAATTCTGGTTTTAACAGTGTGTGAATAACGCTTGCCACACCAGGTAAATTTACCCCCATACATTCTAACATCAGCTAAGCCTAGAGTTGCTATGAGACTTCGAAAGTGTGAGAAAGACGATTCTGAACGGCTTGGCCCACCAAATTTCTCAGCATTTGAAGTGATGTCATTAAAGTCTCCCAAGTACAAATGAGCTGTGGAAGTTAAACTGGAATTTCCACTGGATCTTTTGAGAAAATGCCAGAAATGGTTGCGCTCTACACGAGATGGAGGGCCATACAGATATATTAGCTTGAAAGAGTTGCCCGCATAGCGTAGCCAAAAAACATTACAGTGTGGTGAAGGAGAGGCAGGAACGTCAATAGTAACTTCCTGTGACCAAAATACAACTAGACCTCCTCTCTTCCCCACTGGAGAAACTATGTAATTATCATGATAGCCGAGACGAGAACCAATACTTATAACAAAATCGTCCTCCACCATTGTCTCTGTAAGGAACATCAAATCCGGTCTATACTTGGATTTGATATCAAAAAGATTATGGACTGTCAGGGTGTTCCTCAGCCCCTGACAGTTCCAATGACATAGCCTCATTCTGTGGAGGGTGGTTTAGGGGTATCCACCCTCCCCTTGTTGAGCAATGATGAGCTAAAACGAGGCCTAAGTTGTTTACTGGATGAAGCTGTATCTTCGAGTAGGGCGGCATCAGCTTTACGCTTCCTAGTAGTTTCAAGAAGTAGCCTACCACACCGTTGCATAAATTCAAGGGCTGGAACAATAGGAATGTCAGGTAATCCTTGAGCTGAGTTTGGAGGCAGTACTAATGGAATGTACTGAGGGACTTCAGCGTCTTGAGGAGGAGGACAAATTGTTTCATCATGTTGCAGAGAACCACACTTGAAGCAGAATTTGCGTAGCTTATCGAATTGGAACCGAATTAGAGTTGGTGGAGCACCTCGCTCAAACTGGATGTGCAAGGCAAAGATAAGTTTAGTAGTAATATCCATGCGAATCTGGGCCCAAGCTTCAGCCGGTTTACCATTAGAAGGTTCCTTAAGACGAACTTCACCCACTGTCCCCAGATTCTGCCCAAGTTCTCTGAGCATGGCTTCATCACGGTAATCGTCAGGGATGCCGATGAATTTAACCCAAAATTGAATAGTCTGAAGATAATCCAGAAAAAGGCGTCGAGTCCATCGATCCGTAACAAGCATCCAGTCCTTAAATGTCCAGGGTCCATCTTCGAGGACATGCATAAGGTGATGTTCAGCTTTAAAGAAAAACTGGACAGTTTGATCATCAATAACCCGGCTTTCAACTATGTTTTCCAATTTCCAGGCACGCGGAAGAGTCTGCTTTAAAGCGTGAACACGCTGATGGGCTGGGTTGACACATCGAATTAGCAGACTCAGGCGATGATGATTTTCGCGGCGTTGTTGGCCGTCGAAAGTAGGTTGAAACGGAACTCGATCACTGCCCAACGACAAATTCTGCATTTGTTTCCACACATTATCCTCCATCGAAAGAATGGAAATAACAAGGATGCTGAAAGGAGAAGAGAGGACTTATCTGCCTGTGAAAGAGAAGCTGAGACCACAAAATACAGAAGGGAGAAACACATGCAGCGCAGAAAAAAGCCCAGAAAAGGAAAGAACAGTGAAGAAAACGTTGATCGGAGACGCAGTCGGAGTTCAACCGGAAATCGCCATTTCAATAACTAATTAATATGAGGGTTTTTGTGAACTTTTCAAACTTTGTGTTTCTACTTAATTTATCATCTTCCTTCTTATTCACCTTCTTTATCTCTTGCTTAAAGATAAGTTTGAGCCAACAACTCTGACTTAAAAATTAGATAGCTGTTCCCAATATATGATAGGAAGAGATATCCATTATACCTTGCCTGAGTGAATGACGCTGTTGTCTTAGCTTGTATTCAAGAAATCTTGTTTTCCAAACAGAGAAGATGGAAAGAGAATATAGCGTTTGAACGGCATCGTTTCTGTCTTCTCCTCTTCTCCATGAACGACTCTAGTTTTAAAAGCAACAATACTTGTATAACAGCAAAATCGTATATATGACTGATGAGAAAAGTTCTTTGGTTAACACAAAACTCAACTACTTTGCTTAATATCAACCTCCGTCTAACCGGTCTCACTCACTCCGGCGATAACAAAAACGCTCTCAAGCTTTTCGCCCATGTTCACCGTTGCACAACTTTCAGACCAGACCAGTACAGCGTCTCGTTAGCTATTACTGCTGCTAGCCACCTCCGTGATTCCATTTTCGGTAGCCAGGTACATTGCTATGCAATTCGCTCAGGTATATTGGGTCACTCTCACGTCTCCAATGCCCTTCTCTCGCTCTTTGCCAGATCAGGGAACTTAGCTTCATTGAAGAAGTACTTCGATGAAATAAAGGAACCTGATGTTTATTCATGGACCACACTTCTCAGCGCATTTTTTAAGCTCGGTGATATCGACTATGCCTTTGAGATGTTCGATAAAATGCCTCAAAGAGATGATGTTGCGATTTGGAACGCTATGATCACTGGTTGCAAGGATAGTGGCTATCACCAAACGAGCATAGAGTTGTTTCAAGAAATGCACAAGTGTGGTGTTCCACATGACAAGTTCGGATTCGCTACTGTTTTAAGTATGTGTTACTATGATTCTTTGGATTTCGGTAAGCAGCTGCATTCGTTGGTTATAAAAGCTGGATTTTTGGTTGCATCATCTGTTGTTAATGCCCTCATTACAATGTATTTCAATTGCCAAATCACTCTTAGTGCTCGTCTTGTGTTTGAAGAAGCTGATGTTACTGTCTGTGATCATGTCACTTTTAATGTCGTGATTGATGGTTTGGCTAGTTTCAACAGAGAAGAGGCTTCACTGGTGTTTAGCCAAATGCTAGAAGCTGGTCTTAGACCAACCGATCTAACCTTTGTCAGTGTTATGAGTTCATGTTCATGTGCAGCTATGGGACACCAAGTACATGGACTAGCGATCAAGACAGGTTATGAAGAATATACTTCTGTTAGCAATTCCACTATGACAATGTATTCTTCTTTTGACGATTTTACTGCATCTCGTAAGGTTTTCGAGTCATTGGAAGACAAAGATTTGGTTACTTGGAATACAATGATCTCCGGATATAACCAAGCGAAAATGAGCGAGTCTGCAATGTCAGCATACAGACAAATGCAAAGAACAGGAGTTAAACCGGATGAGTTTACTTTCGGGAGTCTCTTAGCAAGCTCTCTGGATTTAGATGCGTTGGAGATGGTTCAAGTGTGTGTAATCAAATTCGGAATTGATTCAAAGATTGAAATTTCCAATGCTTTGATATCTGCCTACTCGAAGCACGGTGAAATAGCAAAAGCGGACATAATATTCAGAAGATCAGTGAAGAAGAATATAATCTCATGGAACGCAATAATCTCAGGGCTTTACCATAATGGGTTTCCCTTTGAAGGTTTGGAAAAATTCTCTAGCTTGCTAGAACCACAGGTTCAAATCCTACCTGATGCTTATACTCTTAGCACTATTTTAAGCATTTGCGCAAACATTTCGTCGCTAATGCTTGGAAGGGAGACTCATGCTTATGTCATTAAACACGGGCTATTCAAGGAGACATTGATAGGTAATGCTCTTATAAACATGTACTCTCAATGCTGGACTCTACAAAAATCTCTTGTAGTATTCAATCAGATGGATCAAAAGGATGTTGTCACATGGAATTCTTTAATCTCTGGCTACGCTAGACACGGAGAAGGAGAGAGCGCGGTTCTTACCTATAGAGTGATGCAAGATGAAGGAAAAGTAGACCCTGATGCAGCCACGTTCACAGCAGTTCTCTCTGCTTGTAGCCACGCCGGTTTAGTTAAAGAGGGACTTGAAACGTTTAACTCAATGGTGGAATATCATGGTGTTATACCAAATGTGGATCATTTTTCGTGCTTAGTTGACTTATTTGGTCGAGCAGGTTACCTTGATGAAGCGGAAAGATTGGTGAAGATGAGCGAGAAGTGGATTGGATGTCGAGTAGATGTGTGGTGGGGTTTGTTTAGTGCATGTGCTGCTCATGGAGAATTGAAGTTGGGGAAGATGGTTGGTGGAATAATAATGGAGCTAGAGAAGAATGATCCCTCGGTTTATGTTAAACTAGCAAACATTTACGCAGGAGCTGGGTTGTGGAGAGAAGCAGAAGAGACGAGAGAAGCAATGAACCTGATTGGAGGTATGAAGCAACGAGGTTGCAGCTGGATGAGATTATGATTTAAATCGGTTTAGGCCCTATTAAGATTGAATTATTCTTCGAAATACAAACTGTATTACATTGAGTTGAATTAAGAAATCATTTTAACAAACTTTCTTCAATCCCTCTCTCTAGTGGAGTTTCAATATGGTATCAGACGATCTTCGTCAATCTTGATTCTATTCCGCTTCGATTCTCTGTTTTCTTCGTTTCTTGAGCTCAATTACAGCTTACAATCTTGTTATCGTCTCCACGAGCTCTCCGATTTGGTCATTGTCTTCGACAATTTGGGATTTTCTGTGATTCTTTGTTATTCATCTTCTTTCTTCAGTTTCTATGATCGTTATCATCTTTTTAACAATCGTTATTTCGTGCATTAAGTTCGTTTGAAGATGCCTGATATTCACGATGATTCGGATGTTCAACATTCACCGACTCAAGCTTCAACTATTCCTAATCCGCTGATGGCTTCTCTTAAGGATCCTAATGATAATTCGCTGTATGTTCATTCTGCTGATCATGCAGGTATCGCACTTGTCTCTGAGAAATTTACAGGATTAGAGAATTTTAACAGTCGGAGACGTTCAATGCTTATGGCATTAAGAGCTAGAAATAAGGCTATTTTTGTTAATGGCGTGTATCCAGAACTTGATGATACTCATCCTAATTTTGGTTCATGGACACGATGCAATAATATTGTGTGTACATGGATAGTTTATTCTGTTGACAAGTCTATTGCGAAGAGTATCATGATCAGTTTAAACAAAGTGATGGTCCACGCACAGGTGAGATTAAATAACGGATTTTTAATTAAGTTCAAGGCTCTCACGCTGTCATTGGATATTATACTCATCTCAAACAACTATGGGAAGAACTTAAGAATCATGAAAATCCTCATACATGTTGATGTGGCAAAACTGATTGTATCAACTTGAAGAAGTTGAATAACCGTGATGAACAAGACCTGGTGTTGAAGTTTCTTATGAGTTTGAATGACAGTTTTACTATTGTTCGTGGTCAGATTCTAATGATGGAACCAAGGCCCTCTATCTCTAAGGTTTTTAACTTGGTTTCTCAAGAAGAAAGACAACGTTCAATGAAGCCAAATTCTTCGTCTGCCACACCAATCTTTCAAACTTCTGGTTCTACACCAGCTCAATCTACTGATAATGTTGTTGCTGCTTATAATACTGGTTACAAAACCAAATCTCGTCCATATGTTCGCATTGTGGAATCACTAGTCACACAGTCAATCGCTGTTACAAACTTCATGGATATCCACAAAGTTATAAAGGATCTGACAAAAACTTCAAGCAGCCTAATCAACAACAACTCAAGCCGCAGAAGGTTGAAAATGTTGCCACTGTTCTTGTTCAACAGACGACTGTTAATATATCCATTCTAGATTAGAATGGTGCTCAACTTGGGAACATCACTGCAGATCAATTGAATCACTTCATCAATAGTCTCAATTAACAACAAAATGTTGTTCCATCTTATCATTCTCAAGCTTATGGTGATAGCATCAATCATTCGGATGGTACAGTCTCTCATCTTCAACCTTAAACACACCTTTATCCTATTTTACAAGCACTTTCAGGTCTCTTTAATTCAATCTCTTCCACTGGAATCAATAATGGCCTTATTTTTTCAACAAACTCTTGGATTATTGATACTAGTGCTGGTTGTCATGTCTTTGCGATCTTAATCTCTTTCATGAGACAACATCTATTAGTGATACTTCTGTGACACTTCCTGATGCTACAGAACTTGCTGTTACAATTTCAGGAACAATAAAATTGTCACCTCACCTGATCCTCTCGTCTGTTCTTTATTTCCTGCATTTTAAGTTCAATCTTTTGAGCATTAATGCTTTAACTAAAAACAGTTCTATTTTTGTGTTGTTTTCATCCAATTCGTGTTATATTTTTTTTCTTATAATCCTTTTAATCTTCAGGAGCATATTTGATATACCATGTTTTTGATATGTTTTACCTATCATTTTGCATCATTATAGGTTAATTCACTCACATATAGGTTGTGTAGCTTGCATTTTGCATTGCATATCATTAGTTCAGGTGGTAGAAGTGAAAGAACCAAAATTAAGGATCGAAAAGGGCTTGAAAAATGATTATGGAGGAAAAAACAGAGCATACCGGACTACCATAGTGGTTTACCAGGCCGTTATGAACATATCGGACACATGCAACCATGGGCGGATCCAGACAACAAACTTGTATGGGGCAAAATTAATTTGATATGTACAAAAAAATGGAATAACTATAATTTTTAATATATGTAAAAGATTTTAATTTATAAAAATGTGACGTCATCATGTATTGAAATTTATTTCGATTAATAAAATATTTTATGTATATAAAAACATATTATAAAATATTATTTACAGAATTTTTATAAAAGATAATAAAATAGTATTTACCGAAATTTTTAAAGGATAATACAATATTGTGTATGTAACGAATAATATTCTAACATGCTATGTGAAATTATACTTTTAGTTAGAGTGAAAACTATATATATTAAATTTTATGTGTTTATTATTTTTTAAAATAAAGATGTCATTATTTAAAATTTAATTAACTAAAGTTTAAGGTTTAAAAAACAATAATAATAAAAGAAGAAGAAAGGAGAGGAGGGAATTGAACTCTCAACCTCAGCCTAAACACTTATCACCTAACTTAGCAAACTTATTTGGTATGTGGCACGTGCCACACCTTATAACAAGGTGGATATGCCCTTAAACTTTATAGCACGAAAGGTGTTCGATAAAATGTCGGAATCAATCGCTAAATGAGTCATAACCAAGAGATCTGTGTTAGTTAGTTTAGTGGTTTAGCATGAATTAGGATTTAGTGTTTCATAATTGTGTAATTATCCAAATTTTTTTCTTAATTACGCGATTAGGAAAATGATTAGTCCCATGAGAATGGATTAGTCTATTTAAGGGAATCTTAGACTAAGGATTAACTTAATAGTTAGTATTGAACATCATAGGAAATCACTTAATCATCCGAATCAATTGTCCATACCATTTTCTTAGCCTTTTATTGTTAATTTCAAGTTTTTAAATTTCTGTTGACTTTTGCTAATTGCTGTTGACTTTTGGAATTGTTGACTTTTTATTGACTTTCTAGTTTATACATGTTTGAATGTTTGAAACCAACAATTCTTAATGGCCTAGACTAGACATGATTCTAAATGGACTAGTGTGTTAAACATTACCCTGAATTTGGTTGATATCTTAAGTACTATAATGATAAATGATTAGACTTAAGTATTTGCTTAGATAAGATTACAAATTCTTGCTTATCAAATTGGCGCCGTTGCCATTTTAGGATTGTTTTAACCATTAGTACTTTGAAATTTGTTTGGGACTAAGCCCTATTTCTTTTATTTCGCTAATCTCTCTACTTTCTTTTGTTTGTGCACTTCAGGTGTATG
>OVBE01015434.1:0-10000 GCA_900406425.1 Iberis pinnata | reverse complement strand
TAGATTTAGGGTTTGAAATATTTATGTTTTGACTCATGTAATTTGAATGTAGATTTTTGGATTTGATTATATATTGTAGGTCATATTTTCGGACGTAATCAGGTTGAATTCACAACAAAAAAACAAATTAACCGTAACGAATCGGCATTCTTGACAGATGCATGACGGATTGTGTCTGTTAAGACTAGATGATCAATAATTAAATATCGTCACGAATCCGTCGGAAATTCCTGACGGATTCGTGACAGATTGCTGATGGTTTACCCGTCAATAAAAATTCTGTCAGCAAGCCGTCATGAATTATCCGTCAGTAATCGGTCAGAAAATCCTGACGGATATCCTGATGACACATTCCTGACGGATTAATATGGATCTTATATTTTTAAATTAAAAATTATATCAAATTATTAATTGATTAATATATTAAATAATTAATAATTATTTATATTTATTAATTAATAATTAAAATATAAATAATTATTAATTATTTATATTTTAATTAATAATTAAAATATATTAATTGATTAATATATTAAATAATTAATAATTAAGCTTGAAACAAGAGATTAACATGCACCAAATAGTTCTTAATCTTAATTTAAGCATAAAAATGAAGAAATCCTAAGAGAAACATAACTTGCATAAGAAATCTGGGTTTTAGCAACAATGAACATTCAAGGGAGAAATAAAGAGAAAAACCTGAAAAGAAACCTAAGATAAAGCTAATAATGGCATAAAATAAAGGTTGCCTCCAAATAGAAGCGTGTTTAGGGCTTATATAGTAGTCTTAGGAAAGCCCTAAAATCGCTAAAGGACAAATGTTTAAAAACTGCACGTGGTCCGACTTCATTCGTGAAGAAAAGTTTGGTAAGATGTTCCGGCTGAGCTTGAGACAAACTGAAGTAAGGTTGAGGCGAGTAGTAGCAACTTGGCTTGGGTGATGAAGATGCGAGCTCGAGGCGAAGGAGTCTTTGGTCGAGGCGGCTCCTCGAGGTGAAGACGCGGCTAGAAGAAGTCTTGGTTGAGGCATAGCTCGAGGCAACACGAGCTGGTGGATGAAAGTGAACTGAAGATTGATCAAAGTTGCTGGAGTTATGGTCGAGTTGAAAGGGTAAAAGGGCCGAGGCCGAGAGATTTAGCCCGTGATCGAGCCGGGTTGAAGGCTTGATTGAGGTGAAAGGCTTGCTGGTCGAGGCGAGACAAGCTTTGGTCGAGGTGAAAAGCTGGCTAGTCGAGGCGGGACATGCTTTGGTCTAGATGAAAGGCCGGTTGGTCGATGTAAGTTCTGGGTGTGATCGAGCCGGATCAAGTCTTGAAGAAATGCAGCTGGGTGACAAATGGTCGCAATGAAGTGATGCTTTTCGGGTTGATGAAAATTGGCCGAGTTTGGTTCGGGGTTGGTTCTTCCTTCTTCTTCTCCAAAAGATGAATGATGTTTTGAAAACTCCCTAAACACCTGAAATATCTCCAAAATGTATATGTATGCGAATGCTAATGAAAAACTTCCTAAAAATGTAAACTTACTAAGAAAGACCTATGAGTGCAACATGTTGACATCTAAATGACCTTAAAATGATGGTAAATGACTTCTCAAAACCACTAAAATGCAGAGACATCAACCCCCCCACACTAAATCCTTGCTTGCGCTGAAGCAAGTAATTTTGAAGCTTGGAAGAGAAGTTTGAAAATGGGAACTCAGAACCAAAATATGCTGATAAAACAGGGGATATCAATGTCCAAGTTACTAGTTCTAGAATGCAGACCAATTTCATCCTACTTTAAAAACTTTATCCATACTCATCAAAGTTCATTCCATATCAGTTCCAACTTCCACAGTGAATTCAAATCCATTTAACTCTTTAACATTCATTAAATAGAAATTGTGGATCAAGTTATGCACATTCATTGAACTCATTTGGCTAAGTACTGGTTAATGGATAAAATTGACCCCTTTATACTTACAAGGTTTCTATCATCCTAGTTCCCTCTGCAAATGCAGATGACAAAATTAAATACAATCCTAACAACATAAATGCAACTACATGAACACTCTGTTTTTAGAAAACGATTTTCGAAAAAATTTCAATTGTTTTTTTTTTGTTTTTATATGCCTTAGATGGAAAATTGAAATAAGAGACCAAGTAAACATAATCAGTACCTCCTACCTCTCTCCCAAACTTAAATTACACAGTGCCTTGTGTAAAAAAATCGAAGGAGAAGTTAAGACCAAAATACAACAACAAATGGAAGCTCTTAAATCACATAGACATTTGTTGAGGTCAATGGTCCTAGTGAATAGAGTAGTGTGAATGAGCCAGTATCTTCTTGTTTCTCTACTATTATGGCATTGCATTATTCATTTTTGTACTGACACTCCTAGAGCTTTCCCTTCCGTCATGGATTTCTCAAAGATTGCTGGGTATTTTGCCATTATCTCCTTGTTAAACCGTGATGGGAATGGCAATCTTGGGATATAAGGTGGTGGGAATCATGGTAATTCCTTTTCCTTTGAAATAGATAACTGTTCGCAGGCTTGACTCTAGCCGCTGACTCTGGTTTCGTCCATGTCAAGTAATCAGTTTTCTCAAAATCTACATTTCCATCTCCATTTNCCAAAAACCCCCCCCCCCCAAACTTGAACTACACCGTCCTCAGTGATGTGAGTAGGACAAGTGTTAGAAGTAAGGTCATGGGTACACCCCAAGAAGATGGCATTGACATCTGCATACTTCTTTGGGTTCTGAATTGATTTGCCAGGAAGTTGGCCACTTGTGGTAGGAGCGGAAACAGAAGTGGAAGCATACTTGTTTTCCAAAGTAGTAACCCTTGAGTTCAGAGCTTCAATCTTTGCATAGATGGCATCGAATGAGGAGTCCTTCTTGTGGTGAAGTTCACCAAAATTCTTAGACGTTTCTATTGCACTATTTTCCTGACCTTGTAGAAGTTGTTGTAACATTGCTTCAATGTTGGAAGGTTGAGCTTGAGGTTGGTTAGAGGTGAAACCAGGATGTGCTCCTCCTTGTTGATGTTGTTGGAACCTAGTCCGAGCTTGTTGCATAAGTGCAAAACCTTGGTTCTGTTGTTGACCATAGTTGATGAAGGTTTTAGCTTGTTGTTGATGTTGAGGTGGATAGACCTGATCTTGAGGATTTGCTACATTGTTGCTGCGGTAGGACATGTTGGGGTTGGTGTTGTAGTTGTCGAACCCTTTATTGTAGCTCATGTGGTTGTTAATATAGTTAATCTCCTCTTGTTGATAAGTCAACCCACCTTGGAGATGAACCTTCTCTTCTTCATTTATGAAGCGAACTTGATGTTGTTGTGCAAGGAGTAACTTAACCAACTTGTCATTCAAAGCTTTGAGGTCTCTCCTTTTTTTGTTATCAGAATCATTCCTGCCCTCAGCGTACCAACTTTGCTTTCACGCATACACGTGCTAAGTGTACGTCCTGGCCGCTCGTGCATAGAACTCCCTCTGGACCTCTTGGGTCATCTTATGTGCCCAGTTGTACTCGAGCTATAAAGTTTAAACGTTGTATTTTAGTAACTACATATACTTGTAGTTTGTTGGTAAATTGATTTATGTAATTCTTACCGCGAAACAGTAAAAACAATACTCCTGTCAGTGTCTGGCATATCTCTAAACGTACGATAAGCCACTCGGAGAAGTCCTTGCATTAGTCTCTTGATTCACTTTTTCATGTCGTTGTCTATCGGTTGAAATTACGTCGTGCCGTCATGTGCAGACGGGTGCAGTCGCGGCGATCACTCCCGTCTGAGCTGGACTAGGAGGTCCTCTATAGCAATCCACTCTTGGGGGATGCGCAGGTCCTTCAGGTGTCTGCGTCTCAGGCACCCGAGTGCCAGTAGGGGATCTTTGCGAAGGTTCTGATGACTGGCCAATCTCCGATCGATGTCTAAGTCGATTATAAGAACTTAAATGTAATTTTAATAATAATAATTAAAATTAATAATAAATAATATTGAAAATTTAAATTTCAATAAATCTTAAAATGATAAATTTAAATTTCAATAAATCTTAAAATGATAAATTTTCTTAAAATCGAAATTTTAAATTTGAATAATTATAAATATAATTCTAATAAAAATAATTAAAATTAATAATAACTAAAATATTGAAAATTAAAATTTCAATAAATCTTAAAATGATAAATTTTAATTTATTTCATAACATTTAAATTTTAAATTTTTATAATTATAAATATAACTCTAATAATAATAGTTAAAATTAATAATAATTAAAATATTCAAAATTTAAATTTCAATAAATCTTAAAATGATTAATTTTAATTTTAATTTTTCAAAATATAATTTTAAATTTTAATAATTATAAATATAATTTTAATATTAATAATTAAAATTCATAATAATTAAAATTTCAAAATTTCAATTTTCAATAAATCTTAAAATGATAAATTTCATTCTTAAAATTAAAATTGAAAATTTAACCCTAAACCCTAAAATCTAAACATAAACCCTAAACCCTAAATATACATAATATCAATCAACATTCTTTAAAAAACACAAAAAACAACAATAGATTTCCAAGTAGTTCCCCTTGCTAGAGATACCCAACCTCAACTAACACATTAAACATATTAATAGAATTAGTTGTTGATTTTCTACGACTAGTTGACTATATACACTAAAAGAAAACACGCAAAACGTAATGGACATAACCGTCACGAATCCGTCACGAATAAAGAATCCCTACGGATTCATGACGGATTATGTCCGTTAGGATTAAATGGTCAGGAACTGATTATCCGTCAGGAACCCGTCAGGAAATTCGTGACGGATGTTTACTGACAGATTTCATACGGACGGATCCGTCAACATGTTTTCCGCCAGGAATCCGTGACGAATTTTTTAACTGGTTCCTGACGGATTAATTACTGGCAGATCTTATCCGTCAAGATTTGCTATATATTTATAAGAAAATAGGTATATTATTAATTTTTATATTTAATATATATTAATAACCTTTAATTATAAATTGATTAATTATAAATTAATAAATATAATTAAAATATATTTAAAATATAACAAAGTTTGTAAAATTAAAATGTGCAAATGTTTACAAAAACCCAAAGTTCGATCGAAAATGATATAAAAAGTAAAAACTATACTACTAGGGTGGTGGTGGTGGCGGGAATCGGCTCGCCATCTGCGACATGAAAGAGTCCATAGTCATCTGCAGCCTCTCATCCATCTGGCGCTGCATCTCCTCCATTTGCTCTCTGAGTCGGTCGGCGAGTTGCTCGTTGAGTCTGGCGGTGAGGCGAGCTTCTTGCTCCATTTGCGCGGCCTGCATCTGAGCCACATGCTTCATCAAATCCATAGCCGCGTCCTTCTGCCGCAGCTCCTCCTCCCAAAAAGAAGTCCTCGCTCGAGACAATCCCGGGAAACAATAAAGACGCCATGTTCCCGAGCCCTAATGCGCACCCCTTTTGTTTCTTCGTAACCTGCAAGAAAAAAGAAACAAAACATTAAGTTACAACAAATCATAATGTTAAATTATAATTTAAAAGTATTTACTATACATACCTGAGACGCAATATCGAACTATGTATCGAGCGAGATGTCGTCGGGTTGGATGGACTCCTATGATGCCCGCTCATGGATAGGCCGTCGTGTAGTCTGGACAACCTCGAGAACAACCTCATATTGTATCTGACTCGTCGTCCGGTTCGGGTGGATGTCCTCCATAAGCTCGAGAGGCCCTGGTCGATGGCCACTCTCACGCTCCTATTTTATAATTGAGAATCAAATTAGTATTGAAAATTTTAATTATTAAGTTTTATATATTAAAAATATTTTCATACCATCTCATCGACCGAGTGACCGCACTCTGATAATAGGATTTTTTCGGTCCCTGGGTTATCAATCAACCCATCCTTGTAGTATGAGCTTTTATGTCAATCCATAATGGGAGTGTACTAAACAATGTGGATGTATTGGATACTTTAAACTCAAGTTGATGTTAAGAGGGGGTTTTTGTTTCTAAAAAGTCCAAAGTGCAACGAAAATAAAAAGCATAAAAATAGAGAAAGGTTTTGAACACTTTTGGATGCAAAACAGAGTAAAAGCAAGAAAAGGTAAAAATGCAATCAATGTAAAGTCGTTCCTGAGGACAAAGGGTAATTGACTTGGGAATCCATCCTGGGCTACCTAAGTACCTAACATACCTCAAACAATGAGCTGACCCCTAGATAGTAGCTCTACTACCAATCAATTCTAATGTCTTGGCTACCAATTTCAAGCAAAGCAATCACAGACTCAACTGTCGTCATAGACGCCGACTACCTAGCATGCATTAACCTCTACTACTCTAGCTAACTCGTTTCCCACATCTATTCACAGAGAAGGGGAAACGAATCTCTGGAACCCCCTCGGTCCGGTCATCTCTNGGGAGTAGAAGCAGTTGAAACAACAAACATAACTTCGAACCTAAATATGCAGATCTATGAAGAACAACAAGAACACAAACCCAGAAATGAAGAACATCAATGAAACAGTAAACTAAAATAGAAGCTTAAGACTTAAAACGAAAATAGAGATGCACAAACTAAAGAACAACCTAAAGCTAAGCAAGAAATCAAAGGAAAAACAGTAGATTAACTTAAAACTCAAAAGAAAAAAGGTTTTTACACCAAGAACATGAAGAACAAAACTAAGAAATGAAAACCTAAGACAACCTAAAAAGGAAAGAAAAACTAAGCTTATGCAAATGGAGGCGAATTAGGGCTTTTATATTGTTCGGGGAAAAGTCCTAATTCTCACTAAAGACAAAATGCTAATCATTATCTTGGATCTTGGGCCTTGCTTCAGGTAGTATCCGGATTCAAGTTGGTCGGGTCTGAGCATGTTTGCCTTCGAGTGGTTGAGTGCACAATCGATCCGGACTAAAGGGTGCTTGCTTGGGATCGATCCTGCTTTGTTGCGTCCAAACTTCGTCTAAGGTTGGGATCGATTCCGGCATTGAGTGCCTGAGATCAATCTTAATATAGTTGAGATCGATCTCGTGTGTTCTCCTCTTAGTCTTGCTTCATCTTCGTGTACTTCCTTGGCTTTGTTTGAGACTTCACCTGTAATGTTGAAAGCATGAAAGGGGGATCGATCTGAATTGCCTGCGGGATCGATATGGTTTCGTTGCGGAATCGATATGCATAGTGTTGGGATCGATCCCGAAAGTACTGAGTGGGATCGATCATGTTTCGTTGCCGAAGTGCCTGAGATCGATCTTGCATAGTGCCTGAGATCGATCTTGCATAGTGCTCAGAGGTAAGTTCAGTCTATTCCATGTTGAGTGCTGAGTGCCAAGTGCTTGCTCCATTCAACGTCAAGTGCTGCATTTTTTTGAAATTTCTCAAATCCTTTCCAAAAACACCTGAAAGTCCTGAAAAGCCTCCAAAATGCGTGCATATAAAATTTCTAATGCAAAAGTTCTAAAAATCATACTTAGTGAAATCAACCATAAATGTGATATATGCACACTTTTAGACCCCATAATTGATGCTAATTCATANTGAAAATTCAGATTCATCAACTCCCCCAAACTAAATCCTTGCTTGCCTTCAAGCAAGTAATTCAGAAGTCTGGGAGTGAGGTTTGAAAGTGGAAACTCAAAACCAAAACATGCTGCAAACACATATAATATTAATGTCCTGGTTACTAGTTCTAGAAAGCAATCCTAAGTTCATCCTACTTAAAAACGTTAGCCATACTCATCAAAGTTTGTTACAGACCAATTCCAACTTCCACAATGCATTCAAATCCGTTTGTCCCTTTAACATTCATAAATCAAGATCCATGGATCAAGTCATGTGCCTTCAATGAACTCATTTGGTCAAGGACGGGTTAAGGAGTAAAAATGACCCCTTTGTGCAGTGGGAAGCAATTCAGAATAAGGGTTATCTCAAAAAGGGAATGAGCTTTAGTAGAAGGCTAAAGGTAAGAACATTTAGATGCATAGAGAAATAAGACCTCATCTACCCAATGCTAATGAAACCTAAGTTTCCTACTTCTACCCAGAGATGCGTCCTAGTTCTACCCTTTTGAAACTTCAAGTGATCAAACCCATTTTCATTCCCATATTTCTATTCTTCTTTGTTACCCTTACGAGAGATTTCTCTTTTTTAGATGCTGCTAGCTGCTTCAGGAACTTCATTACTTAATCACTTAATGGCTATTGACTTCTTACTTGCACTATCTTTTGGGTTTTACCCTTTTGCATTCATTGTCATATGTTTCCTTTTTATTAACCATACTTCTTTTATACATTAACGTTCCCCTAAACTTTCTACTAGCATGTTCTCATTCTTTTTTCATTTCATCTCCTAAGGTCTTTGAAGTCCGGCATAGCCAGCTCCTCATTGAAACCACCCAGGTCTCCTTCCGAATCCCTCTTCTCAGTTTCCAAAGTAGTGCCCCCCTGAGTCAAAAGCCTAATCAGCATCAAGATTACCTTTAATTTGCTCTACTTGTATCAACTTCTCTTGATACACCCTCTCATTTGCAACCTTCCCCTTCACCCGCTCTATTCTCTTGGCGAACTGTGCCTTCATCTCATCTTCTTTCTCCTTAAGCTTCTTTTCCATCTGGTCATCCATATCCCCCATGATAGACGCCAACTCCTTGGCCATGGCAGCTACCCTGATCTTCAATTTCTTCTTATCTTTCTCGTGATGAGTCGTCTCCTCACTTAGCTTCTTGGAATCTTTCTTTCTTAGGTCCTCCAGCTCATTGACCTCAGACTTTAACCTAATGTTCTCGTCCATCAGCGTTACTACAACTTTCAACTCCGAGATAGCTTTATCAGCCGTCGTTGTCGCGTCTGCAACCAGTTCAACCCTAGAATTCTTCTTTGCCTTCCTCAACTCATCATCTAAAACCCCCACCAGTCGGTTTGCTAAAGCCGCGGTATAGGAAAAATAAGGTATACATCTGTCAAAACAAGAGTCGGCTTCTGAGTCGTGAAGCAAGGAAAAAAAACACAACAACTGTACCTCAGCATGTGAAACAATCCCATTCAGCGTTCTCTCTCTGAACCGAGAGTGACCTATGGTCATAAACCTTAGGTCCACCTAGAAAAAGTTTAAACATTAGCTTTGCGCAAAGATCTCCTTCCTATATGATGGAAGACTGGTTTGGCCAGGTGAAGTTGAAGGAGAATCCTCCATAATCATGAAAACCAACTGGGGATGCCTCCTGAATGTGAGCCCTCTTTTCCGATGGAGCTTCAAGGTGATGTCTGTTGCGCCGAATTGGAGGGAGACAGGGAAATTTCTTATTGGAGCTTGCAGTTTTCTCCCGACGATGATCACCACAAGATGAGTCAGAGACCTCAATAGGATCCATTTCCATGGGGACTTGATCCTTAGGAGCCTTTACTTCCTGAGCAGCACTGAGTCCTGTTAAGCTGGGAGCCCCTAGGGAACTTTTTAGTTTGCGAGCTTCACGATATGGAATGGGGTTCTTCATGGTGACAGACAGACACTAAGATGGAGCACCTGCAGCAAAACCAAACATAAAATGTTATGTGACTTGAATAGACAAAAAGAAAACCCAAATCAAAATACTTACTTGTAGATGATCTGGAGAACGTTTGTAGTGGCAGCCAGTTACAGGATACTCTTTCCCCGCAAAGGTGTTCCAGCTGTTCAGCTGATTGCTCCCGAGAAGATTCCAATACTTCAAATACTCAAGAGAAGGATTCTCAACCTGAACCAAGTGCAGAACTGGCAGACACCAAAATAAGAGAGGAAAAGGAAATCAGTCAACCAATAACACCCAAAAATCAACAAACCCAAAGAAATAAAGCCAAAAGTGGCCAGAAAATATCAACTCAACGAATAAGCAAAGAAACTCAGGAGCTAGGTTTAAGAAAGAAAAGAAAGGGATTCACACCAATCTCCCTAGTCCAGCAAGATTGCAAATCGTTGGGACCCGTGGTCTCGAAGGAGAGATTATTGATTTC
>OVBE01015433.1:0-11489 GCA_900406425.1 Iberis pinnata | reverse complement strand
TCATTAAAATAATCTAAGGACTCTCCTTAATGGACAACCAATAATGATGCCCTTATACATACAATAGTCATGCGACCCATTTAATATTGATGCTAAAAATAATATAATCCAAACCATGTACATTCAATAATTCATCGTTTTATTTTTTTCAACAATGTGTTTTTTTTATATAATTCATCATAAATATAAATATTCATTAACTCATAATATTAGACTTGAATCAACTAATAAATATACCTAAGCACATATAATGATAGAGTTTTCACATAAATACTACTATGCGAGAAATACTACTATATAGAAGAAATGTTAAATTTATAAAACGTTCATCACCAAAGAAATTAATTAAAATCGTGTGTCGATTCAAATTAGAAATGATATGAATTTTCAAATGATTTTTATATGTAACCAATATATAGGAAACAAAAATCATAATTGAAAGTCTGCAATCAAGTAGCTGATGGAATCAGAAGACTGATGCAGACTTGGATCAAGGAGCTGATGGAATCAAAAGACTTATGAAGACTGGGATCAATGAGCTGATGAGATCAGATGCAGACGAAGACATGTTTCCGGATTCTATGAACTGAAGCAAATATCTTGTGAAGAAGATCTTAGAAGATATGCAAGTTAAGATCTTGAAACGAGATATAGGCTGAAGATGAAAGTCCGAGCAGATTTGGTTTGGGAATCAAAACAAGGAAAGAAGATAACGAGAAGATCTAGGGAGAAGATATTTGATAAGGGAAAGATGATTCTAGTACGATATGATTGTTAGGAAATATTCCTTTAGGGTTTTGGGTAGAGTATAAATAAAGAGAAAAGTGATTATTAGGGTTAACACTTTTGCTCTTTATTGTTGCTAGGGTTTTGCTATTCAACTTTCGAAAAACAGAGAGTTGATTTTGGTGAGTGTTCGTTAGCCTTTGAGAGGATCACGAGTTGAGTGATCGAGTAGGCTGTGTTTATTAAACTTATAGGTGACGATCTAGTAGAATATAGGATTGTGTAAAATTTGTTTAGGTTTAGTCTTTGTAAGAAAGATCAAACAAATTAAGTTTAATAAATAAGTATTTGTTGTGTAAAACAAAGCTTTGATTTGTTCATTGTCTTCTATACATTATCAATTGGCATCAGAGCAGATCACCGACTAAAGGATTTGTTTATCCTATAACAAGTGAGATCTTGTGGCAAGTATAGAGAATAATCAACAATTTGTTATGTTAAACAAACCACTGGTGCTAGATGCTGACAACTATGGTTACTGGAAAGTTCAGATGACTCAAGTCATTCAAATCATTGACATGGATGCTTGGATTGCTGTTGTTGAAGGATGGGATCCGCCGATGAATCTGAATGCAGAAGGTGAGAAGATACCAAAACCAATGAAGGACTGGACTCTGGCTGAGAAGAGTGCGGCTAAGGAAAACTCTCAGGCGCTTACTAAGATCTTTACCTCGTTGCCCATTGATGAATTCACTAGAGTTCAATGGTGTACAAGGGCTAAAGATGCTTGGGATATTCTGAAAACCATATAATGTGAAGCGTACTCGTATTGATATGTTGGCGTCTGAATTTGAGACACTCACAATGGATGAGCATGAGACGGCGAATCAATTTAGTAGGAAGATAAGCAGGATAACACATGAAGCTTTAGTGTTGGGTAAGACCTACAAATACAAGAAGATCGTTAAGAAACTTCTCAGAAGTCTGCTAGATAAATTTCAGCCAGACATGTGAGCTATTGAGGTTGCCCTTGATTCAAACACCATGAAGTTTGAACAAGTGGTAGGAATGATGCAAGCATATGAACTGAGATAAGGAAAAAGGAAATGGTAGCTAATAAGGGAATTGCTCTTGTAGCCTCAGAATAGACTACTAATTAGGAAGCTGATCTGGAGGACAAAGTTGGATTAATCGTCAAGAAGTACTTCAAAAAAATTGAGAGAGGTCAAAAGAAGAGTAATTCAAATATCAGAATTGACCAAGACGGAGACCTGAAAAAGGGAGAAAAACAATGTCTTGAGTGCGAAGGCTTCTGACACTTCAAGGCTGATTGTCCCACTTTGAAGAGACGTGGCACTCTTCAAAGCTATGAGTGGAAAGGCTATGGTCACACTAGGACTGATTATGTTGGAAGAACAAAAGGAACTACAAATGATAAGTCATTCATAAGTTGGAGTGAGAGTGATTCTGAGGATGAAAAAGGAGAAGGGGATATTCTGAATAATTTTGTATCATTCTTAGGAATCATTCAGGAAGATGATGAGGATCAAGACATTGATGAGGAAGATAATTTTTCTTTGGAGGAGGAAAACATGATTCTAGTTGAGCATTTGATCCTGAAGAGTAATGAGATCAAGCGTTTGACTGAGTTGCTTGAGGTTGTTACTAAGGAAAAAATGGAACTCCAGGAGTCGTTACACAAGGAAGAACAGAAGAATGAACTCAGTGAAGGGAGATTGCAAGAACAGTTGGGAAACATCAAGATGTTAAGTAATGGTATAAAGGATTTGGACAAATTGTTGTCTGTTGGAAAGATGGGAAATGATCACTGGGGTCTAGGATACAATGGTAAAGAAACCAAGTTTGTTAAAGGAAAAAGCAGTATGAGTGTTAATCATGCATCTCATAGACATAGAACTAAGGTTCAATCATTTCAAAGACCTGATTTTGTTTCAGGCTGCTGGTACTGTGGAAAACTGGGACACTACAAGTATTACTGTCGGTTGTTTCTCAACAAGGTGTCTTATCTTAAAAGACAGAAACGTGTTTTTAAGGATAACAAGCAGCGAAACATAGTGTGGATTCCTAAGGGTGACTTATACGTATAGATGAAGAAAAATGTTAACCTGACGAAAGGAAAGACACCTAGTCTGTGTTACTTTCATGTTCTTGGTTAAGTTTGTTATATCTTGAATGATAAGGATCAACTTGGGAAGTTTGATTCCATAAGTGATGAAGGGTTTCTTTTTGGGATACTCCGGTATTAGTACGACATTTCGGGTGTTTAACAACCATACCAACATGGTTCAGGAAACCATTAATGTGGTTTTTGATGATTATTCATCATCCAGAATGATGATTCATAAGATAGCCGAACCATCACCTTCGGGACAGGAAGCTGATTTGCCCCCTGGTAAAATGTCCTAACCTCTTCAACACATGTTTCCACTCTGCAAGTACACATAAATCACTCTAAACAAGATGTGATATGTGATATTCAGGGGAGAGGGTTACAAGAGGAAAAAAATTAACTTCAAGCAGTTATCATATGGAAAACTGTCTGATTCTATTATGTTCTCGGCGTTTGTATCGGTTGTAGAACCAAAGAATCATAAAGAAGATATGGTAGATGAATTTTGGATATCAGCAATGCAAGAGGAGTTGAGTCAGTTCAAAAGAAGTGATGTTTGGGATTTGGTTCCAAGAACTGATAATGAAAATGTGGTGGGTACCAAGTGGATTTTAAAGAATAAGATTGATGAATCAAGAACTGTTGTCAGAAACAAGGCACTACTGGTAGCACAAAGGTATTCTCAAGTTGAAGGGATAGACTTTGATAAAACTTTTGCACATGTGGCTCGTCTTGAGTCAATCATGTTCCTGTTTGGAATGGCATGTGCATTGAAATTCAAATTACATCAGATAGATGTGAAAAGTGCCTTCTTAAATGGGATTCTGCAAGAAGAAGTTTATTTGGAACAGCCGAAAGGATTTGAAGACTCACAACATCATGAATTTGTGTTCAAACTCAAAAAGGCATTGTACGGTTTAAAACAAGCTCCCGGGATATGGTATGAAAGATTGACAACATTTCTTATCAATCAAGGTTATGAACGAGGATCAGTAGACAAGACATTGTTCGTGGTAAAAGAAAATAGTGATATGATCATAGTTCAGATTTATGTTGATGATATAGTCTTTGGTGCTACAAAAGACAGATTGGTCAAATAATTTGTAGAAAGTATGACAAATGAGTTTAAAATGAGCATGTGTGGTGAGCTCACCTATTTTCTTGGACTACAAGTGAAGCAAACTGAGGATGAAATCTTTGTTACTCAAAGTACCTATGCAAGAAACCTGGTAACAAGATTGGAATGCAGACTAGCAAAGATGCAAAAACTCTGATGGGAACGAATGACAAGTTATCACGAGATGAATCGGGTGAATATGTGGACCCAAACCTCTATAGGGGTATGATTGAAAGTTTTCTTTACCTCGCAGCTAGTAGACCCGATTTGTGTTTTGCAGTGGGTATTTGTGCCAGATATCAAGCACAACCAAAAGCGTCTCATTTAGCAGATGTCAAAAGGATTATCAGGTATGTAAAGGGAACATCTAACTTGGGGATCTACTTTACAAGAGACACAAACAAGAGTCTGGTTGGATATTGTGATGCGGACTGGGCATGGTCTCTAGATGATAGACACAATACAAGTGGACGTTTTTTCTTTATGGGGAACAATCTGATTATCTGGCACAGCCGTAAACATAACTGTGTTTCACTGTCCACAGTAGAAGCTGAGTACATAACATTGGGAAGTTGTTGCACACAACTCTTGTGGATGAAACAGATGTCATCTGACTATGGTATGAAATCTGATTCCTTGCTAATATAGTGTGATAATAAAAGTGCTATAAACATAGCTAAAAATCCAGTTCAACACTCTAGAACCAAGCATATAGATATTAGACATCATTTCATTAGGGAGTTGATTGAGGAGAAACTGATTACAATTGACCATGTTAACATTGATTTACAACTTGCTGACTTATTCACAAAAGATTTGGATATTAATCGTTTCATTAATTTAAGAAAAGTTATTGGTGTTTGTGAAGTTTAGTTTGGTCAGCATGTGTAAGGAACTGTTTATTGACATGTATATGAGCTCTCATTGTATAAAGTTAATGGAAATTTAGAGTGTTGTTTGTGTCGTATATTGTGGAAAACAACTACCTGTCATAAAATTATACATAATCTTCATTTCATAAAAAATAAAAGATATTCGAATCATGATATAGTATGATGTTAAGAAAACTAACATTGGTGTATTAGTCTTATAACCAAGACAACTGAAATTGTTGGAGTTATTTACAAATATAACTAAAGTGTGTAAGTATTTTTCTTGTAATATTATTTATTACTTTACTCTCAAAATCATAAACTTAAGGTTATACATGTTTATATAGTATCGGAATTTTCTATCTAAATTATACACAAATCTCTGCAATAAATACTGACAATATTCTAATAAATATAAATGATATTCTATATATTTTCTTGATCTTCTTTAAATCTTAACAGTCGATCTCAATTTTCTAATATTTTTATAAAAAACTTAATTTTAATATAACACAAACTAAACATAAGTACAAACATAAATTTTAATATATGTAAAAGGGTCATTAAATATTAATTCTTATAGTTTCATTAGTTTGATATTTAATATCACTATATCTTTAATCTCTCCGCTAGTGCTATCACTAGACCATCATTTCTTATAACAATAAATATTAAATATAATGAACGTGAGAATATGACAATACAATCCTACATTATTTTAGAACTTTTTTTTTTCTCTACTTTTCTACAAGCTACATATTAAGTAATGAAGATTGAACCCTAAAATTCTAAAGGTGTCTAAGAACCAGGAATATTAAATAAGAAAAAAGAGAGGAGTCAGCGTTAAGTGGGCAAGAATTTATGCTGTGATGAGGAAAATATATGGCTTCATTTTCTTCCCGCAAAAAAGAACATGGGTTCATATTGGAGGGGATGGGATCTTTTCTGTGGCGTCAATAACGAATGGTAATATTAATACTCGTCACATGCAATTTTCTGACACTAGACTCCTATGGATAAATAAAGGACCACTATTTTTATCTTCTCGTTTTTTTTTGTCTATCTTAAGTTTTTTTTCTTTTTAATAACCGGTATATATATTATTTTTTTCATCAGATATAGAAATCCAAGTTTTACAGATGAAAAGTTTCACAAACACAAGATGACAAATGATGCCTCAACTTAAAGTCTAACATAATTAACTGGCTACATATTAGCTTTTATTACAAAATTTCTTTTACTAAATATTATTTTCAAAGCTTTTTTTTTGTCTGAGTTTCTTTTATTGAATCAAGAGTTGCATTAAAGGTAACTTAGACAATCTTACTTTGAATGCATGTTTGGTTTGAAAGATTTTTTTATTAAAATTAACTTAATGGGCGAATTTTAATTTTTGATACATAAATTTATTCTACTCAACGAACTTAATTCGTGTAGATTGATCTAGAACTCATTCTTAATATGTAAAATGACCTAGTAGACAAGATCATTTCTTACTAAAATTGAGAGTTTACAGATATGCGAGTTAGTTTACATGTCAGCTATTCAAAAAAATGTGAAGTAGACGACGAGCTAATTTTAAAAGAAAGTGAGTCAGATTACATGCTGACTTAACTCGAAGAGAATATGAGTTAAATTACGAGATGAACTCAATCTAAGAGAAAGTAAGTTAGGCAACCAGCTAACTATAAGAGAAAGTACTATGTTCCGAATTATAGAATATACTTGTACGCATTTCTAATAAAATTAGTCTTTGAACCAAGAAAAAAGAGTACAGTAAAAACTATTTCAAAGTTTTGAATTGATACGTTTAAGAAGAAGAAGATATATTAAATTAATCGATATTGTAATCTTAACATCCTCTTATATATGATCCTTTTCTAACCGAAGCTAAATATAATAAAATAGGAGTTTCTAACTTTTTTGTCAAACGGATTGGCTTGAGTGCATGTTCATTCATGTCGACTGAATATAAATATGAACACATAATCTTTGTTTTTCTAAAGACTCGCTTTTATATAGAAATGTGAGCCTCTGACACTAATCATTATTTCTTCTTATGAAGCAGAAAATTATATAAAAAGAACGATAGTCTGGTCTACATTTCAACACGTTAACTATCTTACTTTTGGATCAAAAAAAAAAAAACTATCTTACTTAATTAATATTTTTTTCTAGGTTTTGAGTTTTACTTCGTCTTCGTTATATTTTTTTGAAAATATCTCACCTCATCAACTGCATCATCTTATTTGAATTGAGAATCATATGCATGATTAATTAAGTTTGGCTTGGTGAAACTGAAGCTAAGCCTTAAAATCTAATGAAGAAAATATATTAACTAGAGTTATTTGACTCCCTCTTTTTCTATAAGTAAGCAATTTATACCCTTTAAGCTGCACGTCACGACAAAACTACTCGAACATAACTTTCTATAGAATTAACCAGATAGGAAGTTCAGACCGTATAAACATTAAAAGACTTGTGGAAGAGTGGAATACGTTAATTTTGTCATTAAAACATACTATAACGAGTGCCGGCTCAAAACTATTAGGGATTCCCGGACAAAAAAAATTTGGGCCCCTTAAATTTAATTTTTTTTTAAAAAAATTAATCAAAATTTTAATGTATTAGATATTTATTGTAAAATTTTTTATAAATATTTATTAAATACAAATAAATTTTTATTAATTTTTCTTTAAAATCACTATTTTTAAAAAAATAAAAAAAAAAACTAAAAATTTTTAAAAAAATTTGAACAAAAAAATTATCGGTTTAGGGGAGGGACCCGGGGCGGTCCCCTAGTATCCCTCCCACTAAGCCGGCACTGAATATAACTTAGCTATTTATGATTAAAGTTAGGGAAAAAGGCTAAAAAAATCCTCAGCTTTCCCGTTAATAAAAAAAATCCTCAACTTTCACGTGAGCCAAATAAATTATATATTTTAAAGAAAAAATCATTTAAATCCCAAACTTATAAGCTAAAATCAATTAAATCACAAACTTTTGTTGACCAAGCCCTTTTAGGCTCATAAAAAGTCAACGGTCTAATGTTCGTTAACGTTGACTTTTATGAGCCTAAAACGGCTTCGTCAACAAAAGTTTGTGATTTAATTGGTTTTAGCTTACAAGTTTGAGATTTATTTGGATCTTTGAAAGTTTAGGATTTAAATGACTTTTAAAACAAAATTGTGATTTATTTGACTCATTGATGAAAGTTAGAGGTTTTTTTTTGCCTAAATTTGAAAGTTGGAGATTTATTAAGAAAAATTTAAACATGAAAAAGTAAAATTATAATGGTATATAAAAGTATATAGGTAAGTTTTTAGTGATCAAGTTCACAACTTATTTAAACTAAATTATATTTTTCCTATATATTTCATCATGAAAATGAAAAAAAATATTTAGACGTGTATATTTATCAATGGTCAATAAAACGGTAGAAGCTAAGTGGGTGGTGACTCGCCGTTTAGTTCATAAAATGTCTAGTCGGAGGCTAAATAATATTATTTAGCTAAAATGCCTCGTTTTCAAAACAACCTAGGTTTTAGGCACTACGTGGTGAGTCACCACTCACTTAGCTTCTAAATAAAATGCCTAGGTTTTTAATTATCTAATTTTTTTTTTAGTTTGTTAGTTAGTGTTGAGACATGCCACTTCGGTTCCAAAAGCAGATGCAAAGCAGGACAAAAAATGGTAGATTCGTAAATAATATTTGAAAACCTAGGCAGTTTATCTAAATAATATTATTTAGCCTCCGACTAGAAGTTTTAGGAACTAGACAGCGAGTCACCACCCACTTAGCTCCTAGCTTTTTATTGACCATTGACAAATATACACGTCTAAATATTTTTTTTTCATTTTCATGATGAAATATAAAGAAAAATATAATTTACTTTTATATACGGTTATAATTTTACTTTTTCATGTTTAATTTTTGCTTAAAAAATTTCCAACTTTCAATTATGCCAAAAAAACCTTCAACTTTCATCAATGAGCCAAATAAATCACAATTTTGTTTTAAAAAATCATTTAAATCCTAAACATTCAAAGACCCAAATAAATTCCAAACTTTTAAGCTAAAACCAATTAAATCACAAACTTTTGTTGACCAAGCCGTTTTAGGCTCATAAAGTCAACGTTAACCGACGTTAGACCGTTGACTTTTTATGAGCCTAAAATGGCTTGGTCAACAAAAAATTGTGACTTAATTAATTTTAGCTTAAAAATTTTGGATTTAAATATTTTTTTAAAATATATGATTTATTTGGCTCATGTGAAAGTTGAGAATTTTTTTTGTTCAAATGGGAAAGTTGAAGATTTTTTAGCCTTTCTCCAATTAAAGTTATAGTAGCAGATCGATTTTTCCCATACCTCACATATTCGATCGTAAATCATTTATAGCATCATTAAATATTTCTTACTTAATTACTTGTTTTTATAACGAAAAATAAATAAATTAAACCTTTAATTGTTTTCTAATAAATGAGAAATCGTTGAATAGCCCACTTAATATATACTTTAGCGGACCTAGTTCCTCGTCAATAGTAGTTTCTAGATTATAAAATTAAAAGATAGAGAGTTTCAAACGTAAAAGGAACAAATATATTTAAAATTTCTAAAGTAAATTATATTAATGAAGTTTTGGCATTCTCTTATATTGATTTTTTTTTATTTTGGTGAGAAAATAAATTTTTATATTGATTTTTTAAACGTAAACACAACTTTCCTACCGTTTTCCACAAAATCGTAATAATACATAACATAACAATTGCTTTTTGTTATAAGCAGGCCGTTTCTGCGAAATCTGAGACCTAATATCTAATGAAAATATGAGGCCTTTTATAAAACAGGAATAAATTTATTTCCGAAACAAATGAATTCAAAAGTACATATCTTCAAAACTAATAACGATTTAATGTTTTTTTGAAATGAGCTATTCTTGCATTTTTCTACAAATTCATCCATGGGACTTTCATAATAAAGGTGTTTAACCATGTTTTCCAATCGATAACATAGCTAATCTATTTAACCTTGATATTGTTGACCGTAAATAAGACTTTATGAACTTCAGTTTTGAAAAGCTTTTTTCGGCCGAGGCAACTGAAATCGAGATCGTGAGCAATATTATGTAGGCAACCCATGTATTTAGATAATTATCCTTATATCCTTTCAGAATGTCAAACACTTCAACATTCTTTTTGATATTCTTTGGAAGAGTTTCTCTAAGACCTTAATTTCAAGGAATAAACCATTCCCATCATTATCTGAATATGCTCCATGCATAAGAGAAAGTCAAGGTTGATACTTGATATCTTTAAGCTATCATCACTTGCTGACTTTAACTGTCTTATGTCAAACAAGAACCCAAAAGTCTTTTCATACTCTTGAAATTGATCCAACCTTGTTTAAAGTGAAAATAGAGCTTGATCCATAAATTTGAGCAAATAACATATTCTAAAAGCTTTTTCCTCACTCAAAACAACACATTCATCTACCTCACTTAAAATAAGACATTCATCTTTAAAAAAAATTTGAGGCCCAATACCTATGTGTTATAGGTATGTGCTCAGGCACGGGCATGGTTATAAGTAAAAAATATTATATCATTAATCTTTGTTAGCATAATTGTTATTTCCTCCGTTTCGAATTACTTATCGTTTTAGTGTTTTGCACACAAATTAAGAAATCTCTATTTTTTTTATAAAAACACCATTAAATATTCTAAATCAACCAATATAAAAAATTAATGCAATTATTATATTGGTTAAAAAAAGTCAAATTCATTTAATTTCTGCATTGAAAACCTAAAACGACACATATTTTGAAACGAAATTTTTTCTCCAGAACGACAACTAATCTGAAACGGAGGGAGTACTTATTTACTATTCCCTCCAATTTTTAAAGATTGTCTTTTTAGATTTTTCACACAGATTAAGAAATTTATGTTTTCCACAAAAATAATATTAAGTATTTTAAATCAACCAATAGAAAAAAATACTGCAATTATTTTATTGGTCAGAAAAGTCAAACTCATTAAATTTCTGCACTGAAAACTTAAGACGTCATTCTTTTTGAAACAAAAATACTAGCTAAAACGTTAATATTTAAAAAACGGAAAGAATATTTTGCAAGTTGTAATTAAACTTGTAGTAATGGCGGGAGTAGGGACAAAGGTACCAAAATTGATTCCCTGGAATAGGGCAGAGAACTCTCTAGTGCAGATAGAGGCTTTGCTTTTATCAGTATCTTGGAGCTTTTACCTGGAGCACCGTGAGAAACAGAGGTTTCACTGTAGAAGGATACCTTTTAGATCAAATCACCACCATCTTTTCAGAAACTTTTGAAACTTCGCTACCTGTAGACAGCCAAAAGATCGAAGCTAAGATCATCTGAAGATCGATAACAATCCCAAAAATCTGAAACCATGTCAATAGCAATGGATAAAGCACTAGTAGCTCTATCTCTAGAAGAAGACGATGAACCATTTCGAATGCCAAACCTTCCAGAGTTCTCATCAGCAGAGCAAAATGAACTCAGTATTATCGGCCGAATCCTGAATCCGCTGTGCCAGAAAGTCTCAAACGTGGTACTGGACATGCCAAGGAAATGGCAAAAACAGAGTAAAGTCAGAGGAGTAGCACTG
>OVBE01015432.1:0-11489 GCA_900406425.1 Iberis pinnata | reverse complement strand
TAGGACCCCTACAAAAGTTCTAAAAGATATCGCTCCAATTGAGGTATTGACCAAACAAAAACCATTCATCAATCACTTACGTGTGTTTGGTTGTGTTTGTTTTGTTTTTATTACAGGGGCTCTAAGGAACAAGCTTGATGTAAAGAGCATCAAGGCTATGTTCATTAGATACTCCTCAACACAAAAGGGTACAAGTGCTATGATCCCAAAAGAAGGCGCGTACTAATCTCTCAAGATGTTAAATTCATGGAAGGGAAGGGGTTCTATGAGGAAAAGAATTGGGATAGCATCAAGGACTTACCAAAATCAACCTCGGACAGAGCTCAAAACCTTAAGAATCTCATGGAGAATCTTGGAATCAACATGGAGACACCTTCCCATGAAGCGCATATTCAAACCACTACTCCATAAAACATGGAGTCAATACCTACCGAAGTTATTCACCTAGATCATGAGGGGGCATAGAAGTAGAATTGCCTCAAGAACTTAATCTGGAACATTATGTGCAAGAAGAACCGATTTCGCAAGCTCATGATCATCAAACAGATCATCATGCACAACAAGATTTAATTCTACAAGCTCATGATCAAAGTGAAGACCAAGATCAACAATAGCTTATCCTAAGAAGAAGTACAAGAGAAAAAATCACCTAAGCACTTGGAAAAAGGAGTTTGTCTACTTTAATTCACAAGTTGTGGCTCATCTCATCCAAAATGTTTGCACCATGTCCAAGTTCTCTATGGAGCATAAAGTATTTATCGGGAAGTTGGAACAAGAAAGCATTCCTATCACATGAGTAAGATATGCAACATAAAGAATGGATGGATGCGGTTAGTGAAGAGATAAGGGCTATGGAGAATAATTACACTTGGGATGAAACACAATTACCAAAGGGAAGAAAGACAGTTGGGTCTAGATGGGTATCTACAATCAAGTATAAAAGTAATGGAGAAGTGGAAAGATACAAGGCAAGATTAGTTGCAAGAGGCTTTACAAAAACTTATGGGAAAGACTATTTGGATACCTTTGCCCCAGTTGCTAAACTCCATACCGTGAGCGTAATATTATCCTTAGCAACCAATTTAGAGTGGGATCTTTGGCAAATGGATGTGAAGAATGCTTTTCTATAAGGAGAACTAGAGGATGAAGTATACATGAGACCACCTACGGGTTTAGAACACCTAGTGGCTCAAGGAAATGTGTTCAAACTTAACAAAGTCATCTATAGACTCAAACAATCACCAAGGGCTTGGTACCACAAGTTGAGTTCAACACTAAAGGATAAGGGGTTTAGAAGATTGGAAGCCGATCATACCTTATTCACACTTCAAACTCAAGAAGGCATCATTATCAAACTAGTATATGTAGATGATATCATCATCTCCGGGAGTGAAAAAGAAGGAATTCAAGCTACTAAAGTCTTCCTCAAAAGTGTGTTTGATATCAAAGACCTTGGAGAATTAAAATACTTCCTTGGGATAGAGATATGTAGATACGAAAGGGGATATTGAAGATCAACTCTTTGAGAATGCCAAATGCTATAGAAGAGTGGTTGGTAAACTAATTTACTTAACCATCACTAGGCCGGATATTTGCGTTGTCGTGAACCAAGTGAGTCAACACATGCAAGCCCCAAAGATACATCATTGGAACATAGTTGAGAGAATACTTAGATATCTCAAAGGAATCAATTGTCAAGGGATTTGGATGGGATGCAACAAAAGCACCAATTTGGTTGGTTATTGTGATGCGGATTATGTCGAAGATAAGGAGGATAGAAAATCAACAATCGGCTATTGTACCTTCATTAGAGGTAATCTAGTAACTTGGAAAAGTAAGAAGCAAAAGGTGGTATCTTGCTCAAGTGTCGAGTCTGGATATAGAGCTATGAGGAAGCTCACAAATGAATTGGTATGGTTGAAGAGTTTACTCAAAGATTTGGGAATTGAGTCAAAGAAACCTATCATAATGCATTGTGATAATCAAGTCGCTATTCACATTGCAACTAACTTGGTCTTTCATGAGAGGAAAAAGCACATAGAAGTAGATTTTCATAAGGTTAGGCAAGTGGTTGAACAAGGAGTCATCTTGTCATGTTACAGAAGGAGTTCGGATCAACTTGCAGATATCTTCACCAAATCCGCAAGTCTTAAGGTTTGTGAGTTCATTCATTCAAATCTTGGACTCACCAACCTTCATCATGCCTAAGACTCAAAGCCAAAGGCAACTCCCTAGGCCATGGATTCTATACTCTTTTCCCTTAAAGGTTTTGACCGAGGGTTTTTAATGAGGTAGAATGGGCATGGTTCCAAGCTTAACTATTCTATCCTTGAATATGCTAAGCTTGAGGGGGAGTATTGAGTTATGATCATCTTAAGTATTTAAACAAGAATTTAAAAGGAGTTTATACTTGGTGTCAATGGTTAAAAAGAGGGAAAGCATGGTCAAATGGTTAAAAGAACATGTGACTCATGAGAATAAGGTGTTATATTCTTTTGGCAATGACAAAAGAGAAAGAAGTCTTTGTCTCATTTCTTAAATAAACCGTTCTCTTCATCCAATGTTCTAGTTCAAATGTAGACAATGGATGGCTAAGATTAACTTAGAGTTTAGGACATCCCAAACTCATGTAAACTCTATAAATAGAGCTCTTGTATCAAATGAAAACTCAAGGAAATAATACGCTTCCTACACTCTCTCTATCTCTTGGCCATAGGCCACAAACTCTCTCTAAACATCTTCTTTTTCATTATCAAGACTCAAAGAATCTCTAAAACTATCAAAATCCGCCATAAGCAAAATAATACTGAGCCGACTATATATATATATATATACACAAAAACAGAGAGAGAAACAAGAGTTCAGAAAAATCGTAAAAGAGCCAGAATCGATAGAAAATCATCAAATCTTAGATCAAAATTAACGATAACCTCAATACTTAGATCAAAAAAATATATATACACACACAAAATATGGAGAGATTATTAAGAGTAACGATAACCTCAATACATAGATCAATAGAAAATCATCAAAATCTTAGATCAAAACTAGTAACAAAATATAACCTCAATAGTTAGACCAAAAGAATATATATACACAAAAATATGGAGAGATAGTTAAGAGTTCAAAAATGGAAAAATAAATTTGGAAACGAGCTAGCGAGCTAGAACCGATCGATTGAAAATCATCAAAAAGTCAAAGTAAACTTAGATCAAAATAATGAAACAATATACATATAGTACCTCAATACTCTCTTGTTGTTCTTCCCCGTGAACAGTGCCGGTCCAATGTTTATGGTTACCCTACACAATTTTCATAAATGTGCCCTTATATATATTTCAAAATCATAAATACTAAAATATATATAAAAACATAATTCTAAATATAATAAAATATTCAAATTATACAAAATGTTATATAGAAAAAAGTAATCAACAAAAAAAAAATTTTACTGGTGAAATATAGTTCTCTTAACATTTTCTCCTGGAAAATCATTCATTAAGCTCACGTAATCGAGTTTTCAACTATAGATGTCTCAATCAGAGAAACACAAATTTTCAATAGATATATACTTTGTAAACAACACTATGTCTATCACCAATTATAAATTCAAGTCTTTTCAATAATATGAACATATATGGTGTTCCACACTCAATAATTTATTGTCTTTGCTAATATTCCATTTTTCTAAATGATAACTTATATTCATATAGTTAGAAAATTTTCAATCAATTAATATAAAAATTTAAAGCCCTACAAAAATATTGGTTTTACATTAGAAAAAACTCATTGTTGACAATGTACGTTTTTCGTGCACATGCATGGGTATAACTCTAGTATTATTATAATATATAGTTAAACTAGTTAATATCTTTTGGACATAAAACGTAATTCATTATCAAAAGAGCTTTACGGATATTGAAATTATGAAAATGTCTAATGATTTTATAATTTATTACAAATATATTAACAATAAATTTGTTTTAGTGTACCTAGATTTGGATGTCCTAATCAATTGCTTATGTAGCTTACCATGTGGGTCGGCCCTCACCGTGAATGACGTCTTCCTCTTCTTCTCCATCTTTGGAGTACTTCACCTTGAGACACACGATCCGGTCCTCTCGCATAGAAACTTCGATACTCCTCACACCATTATAAGCTCCATGGTTGAAGCTCACGAATCTACCTAATGCCGCCATTAGAGAGAGTGAGAAATACTTGAGATAGAGAATAGGAATGAGAGTGTGTGTGTGCGATGGTCTTTAAATACAAGTAATGACAAAATGGTAGAGCGATGAGAAAAAAATTTGTCTGACAAAATCATTGATTGAAGGAGATTTGGTATATTTCTTTTTAATTTGGGCTTGTCATGATCAGCCCATTATATCAAGGATATGTTCTTTTATTTTTATTCAACTAATTATTTGGTTTAAATTCGAACTACATTTGTTCTTTTTCATGTCATTTCATAATCTCCTATGTTTTTTTTATTATCCAAATATAACAATGGTGAAAACAGAGGACTAGGAAGTGATGGTTGTGGTGGTGACTTCTTCTCTTGCTCCAAAATCTTTAAATTCAAAGAGAGTCGTAGTAACTGCAATAATCGACAACCCAAACAGTGTTATTAGTTATAAAAAAATGTGTTGTATCTTGTAACACAAAATATTTAAATATCATGGGCCGAAGGTCTCTTTATATAATGAGGATCGGATTTGAGACTTTTATAAAGATCTCTACAGAATTGCAACGTTCAATTCTATCAATAAAAATTGATAATCCCTAAATTAATGCATGTAAAATATATATTTGTCTCAGTCATATTTATCTTTTCGTACATCATATAATTGTTCCCAACAAAAACAAACAAAGACTTTTGAATATGATCACGATTCAATTAGGCGTGACATACCTTTTTCAATCGGACAACGGTAAGGATCTTCATCAAAATATCACCTAAGTGCATCAACATTTCTTTCCTATCAATCATAAAGACAAAAATATTGATTTTGGAATCAAACGTACATTGTTAAATATAATGAGTTTGGAATCTAATGGAGGTTGAAAAATTACCACATTTGTAAAGTCTCGTTACAGTAGTTACTTCAGTCTCAAAAATGGGCTTGAAGTCCTTTCTTTTCTGTTATAATCAAACATAAATTCATCGAAATATCTAAATACTGACTCTACATATTGAACATAGTCTAAAATTTTCACGGTTTAACAAAAAGAACACATATATAAAATATGTTGTGATTTCATATGAGATAATAATAGTATGATGAAAGAGAAAAAAATGATTTGAGGCAAATACTATATGTGTTCTAATATATTTTTTGTTGATAGATGTGCTAAACATTACAATTCTGTAAAATTCATTATATAAACCTCAAAATTCAATTTTATTAGAAAAAGACCAAATTTTTTTTTCTAAATGGATCATACCATACCTCAAGGGTTTACCGAACCTACAAAACTTAATCATAGCGCAAATAAACTTACACCGATGCCAATTATATTTTGAACCTCTTAATAATATTTGATGTAACGTTATAACAAAATCTAGAAACAAAATCAAATGTAGCTAATATCAAATTCATGATTGATAAAACTATGCACAAGAACAAAAAAAAACATACTTCACGTAAATCTTCAAAATTATTAGGAAAATCATTCAGTGAGATATACTTTAAGATTGTCGAGTCCTTTGATTATAGATTGCATATTCTCAGCCAACAACTTTGACTGTATCCTAAATAGACAGAGGAATCCAAATTTTGATCAACTACAAGTAAAAAAAACCTAGTTCCTTTCTTTTCTCTGTCGCCTAAGCTTGCGCCGCCGTCCTCTTTTTTTCAGCCTGGGATCGGCTGCCGGTGGCTTCTCTAGCACCGGAGTCGGTCCCTTTTCGTCTTCTTCTTTAGTCGTCGCTTTGTTTTCGTTATCGGTTAAAGGGTGGGCTTTTCTTCTGGTTTGAGTGGCTCTGTTTTGCGATCTGAATTTCTCTCGTTTGCGGCCTTCTTTTTCCGTGATCCTCTGGTTTTTCTGTCGGACCGTCGTCCCTTCCTGCTTCCTCCGTCTGTGTCAGGTTTCTTCTGGCCCTTTTTCATCGGCTTGGCCTGCTGGGTTCTCTTGGCTTCTATGCTCTGATTCTAGGGTTGGTTTGGGTAGCTGGTATTAGCTTTGTGGTGTGTAGGTTGGTCGTTGTTCGTGGGTTAAGGAGTGGTCTCGAGTTAATGAAGGTTTAATTGTGCCTTATCGTGTATGTTTTTAGGCTTTCCTTTTAGTTTTGTTTTTGGCCAGGCTCTTTTGGCTTGTTTGTTATGGGTTTCGCAATATTGATTTTGCTTTGAGTCTTGGTTTCTTCTGTTTTGCTATATCTCTCTTGTCTCTCCCGACCTTTTCGGATCGTTTTCTTCATCACTTTAGATGAACTGTTTAGATAGCCTTTGGCCTCCTCCATAAGACCTATCCTACAGATTTGGAGCGAGATCTGTCTGGATTTTTCCTTCCTTTTACCGGTGTGTAGTCGCTTTCATGCGGTTTTTTCGGCTTCGGCATCAATGACAGACTTTTTTACGGTTAGGAAATCCGTTTTACCATCCACGTGAAGTGCATTTATCTTATCTTCAGAAGTCTACATATTTTAGTGAGGACACGTGTAGCAGGATTATAGTGAGGTTGGATGTTCCGTCTTCGGCAGTTCGTCTTCACCTTCTCGTCTCTTGTTCTTGGAAGTATTGACAGTTTATAGTGCGCAGTAGCGGTTCCAAGTATTTTTAGTTTTTTTATATCAGTTTGTATATTTCTTTGTCTCCTAGTATGTCAGGCTTATGTCTTCTGAGATTTCGGACTTTGTTAGCCGAAATTTGTGGGCTTTTGATGTCGTTTTTTGTAATATTTTTTCGGATACTTATAATGCAACAGACGAAAAGAAAAAAAAATCATTTTTATCAACTTTGCAATTTTTGACAGATCATTCTCTTTTGTATGCTGACAGTGATCATTAAATAGGGACCATAAATGCAACTTATAACATTCTATTGATGATAGAAGAGGGAAAAAACACAAGAAAATGAAATAAAAAGCACTAATATATATTTTATATATAGAGAGAGAAGTCCCAATCCAAGCTCCCACATAGTCTTCATCATCTTCACCACCATCCTCAAGAACAATGATGTCTCATCCACTTTTTTTCTCCTCAAAAACCTTTCTTAGGTAATTAATATTAAGAAACAAGAACTAAAAAAAAAGACATAAATATCATAAAAACACAAGGGTACACAATTGTTTTCCCTTTTAATTGGGTAATAGCATTTGTAATTATTAGCTAGAATAGTCAAACATTGTCCGTTGACTGATGAAGCAGTGGAGCTGTGATGGACGGTTTGATTGAGCCACGAGATATTGGTGCACGCTCGATACCATGCTCCGCGGAGGACTGGATTGCTGCTTTCTCAAGCTTTGCAAATTTCATCTCTTCGCTTTTACCGTATAACACAAAGTAAAGTCCAGCTATAATCAACACAGCTCCAATAATCCTGCCATTAGTAAACAGCCACGTGGCTAATCAGTTCTAAATTCTGATTTTGGTCCTTATACTTTATTTAAAATTTTAAAATACACCCGCTTGTTTAGTATTCTTATTTGACGTACCCTCCTAAGTAAAACTCTTCTCCTAGAGCAATCGAAGCCATAATCGCTACGACCAAAGTCTGAACAGGTTGATAAACTGCAACGAAGACTGGACCTCCTCTCTGAATACACCAAATCTGAACCGCAAACGCAATTCCAGACGCTACAATTCCCTGAAAATAACTCAAAGTAAGGACTAATTTGATAAATTCTAAATTTTAAGGGCAAAATCGGAATAGTTAATAAGCATAAAGTAAAAAGAAAACAAACTAACAGCGTAGAGGATAGTGAAAACTTCAGAGCCAGAGTGAAAAATCCAAGCTTGAGAGTCTCTTTCACAAAAAGCAGCAATAATCAAGAACTGAATGATTCCGAAGAAACAAGTGTAAGAAGTAACAGAGAGTTTCGCCGGATAAGCTTTAAGAACCGGAGCTTGAAAAACGAGCCAAGCAGACCAAGAGAGACAATGACCAATCAAATAAACACAACCAAGAGTCCAGTTTTTAGGAGCGGCGTCTCCTAACGGAGATAATACGGCGGAGGCGGCGGAGTTGGTTGTAAGAAGGTGAGTGTGAAGGTGGCTAGTTGGACTGTAGATAGTAGGACCTTTGTAGAGAGTAATGACAGAAGCTCCAGCGACACAAAGAGCTGTTCCTAAGACTTTGGAGATACCATCTCTTCTGTTTATTCGTACTTTCTCAATCCTGTTTTTTTTTTTTTTTTTACATAAATAAATGTGTTAGTAATAGTTATTTGAGTTTTTTTTAGTCAATTTTGATATGTAAGCCATGATTTTCTACCAACAAAAGTGATACTCGTTGTACTACCAACAGTATATTGTAAATTTAATTGGAAGAGCATTAAATGTTATCTACAGATAACATTATCCACTTATACTAGTCTTATGCGTTGAAAAGTCAAATGAAATTATTAAAGTTGTTCGTTATATATCAACTTTGGTGTTTTGAGTTGGAAATTCATTAAACATAGCAATTATAATGAATAAGATGTTTCTTATATTCTCCAACTTAGACTATGTCTGACACTGCTTCTTAATTTTGGAGACCATACATACTCCACGTGAATCAAATATTTTATCATTAAGTGGTTTACTTTTTTGACGATATAAGAATTCAACCACTAAAACAATTCATTGTTTGTTCGTATATTGTTTTTGGTTTGTTCAAAGTTAAAATTAAGAGAGAAAGAAAGATGCCTGAGAAGAGCAGCCATGAGAAATGTAATGGCAGGAACAGAGTTTTGCATGGAAGAAGCAAATGTTGGTGAAGTGTTGTCCAGTCCCAACAAGTAAAACCCTTGATTTGCTGTTATCCTGTAATTAATATTTAATATTTAATATTTTAATCATTAAATTTTATAGAAAAATCTACAAGATACTATAAAATAAGTCTATGTTATATCACACTCAAATTTGTTAATATATCATTAAATTGTTTTCCTTCTCAAAATATTACAAACATAAATATTTAATTTTAGGGACTAGAAATTTAAATTTTTGAGTTTGGAATCATTAGTTAGCATTTAAAATTTTATTTTGAAAAGGCTAAAATTTAGTTTTGGAATTTAGTGAATAAAATTAAATTTTAAAAGTATCTTATATTTGTGATACTTTTTAAACAAAAATATTTTGTAGTATTTTTTAAAAAATTGAGAGTGTGTGATAGTATCAGAACCAAAATATATACAAAAATAGTATTTTTGATCATTCTCTATGTAAAAAAATGAAGAGTATATACCCAATAAGTGCTAAAAAGAAGAACTGGATGAGAAAGTTGAGAGAAATCGCTGGTCTCTCCTTCCTAAGAACATATATAGTAAGTAAATTACTAAACCAGAATCAAAACCAAATAAAAAAAGATTAGGGTTATAATTATGTTACTTTTCGAGGAAGTAAGCGAAAGGAAGAAGAAGAAGCAAAGCAATGATGTTACGATAAACAGGAAAAACAAGTTTGCTAATTCCCATATTAAGAGCAGCTCTTGATACAACGTGAAAACCGGCATAACCAAATTGTAAAGTGAGCATAGCTATGTGAAGCTGAAGCTTCTCTGGAACTCCAAATAACATTCTCTGATTATTCGAATTATCAGCCATTATTGAATGTTGAAATTGATGAAGGAAGTGAGTGAGTGTGTGTTTGATTGAGAAGAAAAGAGTGAAGTTGTGGAGATATAAATATAGGTAGATAGCTATCTTATTCTCCTTTGTGGGAACCACACTACTTTGATAATTTTAAAATACTAATATAAATTTTTTAGGCATGGATTTAGGTTACACTAATGATGTTTTTGTTTGTTGACAAAAAAATAATTAAATATAATAATGATGTTTTTGTTTTGTTTATGATCGTAAACAATATATATTACTATAATATATATTAGTAAAATCATCTTGATTATATGGTTAAAAAAATATATGTATACCTTTTATTAAAATTTGACTTCACGTTTTTGCGAAATCTCGTATCATAAAAAATTTGTTATGGATCAAATTGATTTACTTAACTATGATATTATAAACAAAAATTAGGATTTTAATTTATATTATTAGCTTGCTATTGGTTGTATGAATTATGATCAGTATAGTAGTTTATAGGACTAGTTAATTCTTAGCTTTATAGATTTAAAATATAAAATATTTGTATATATCTATGTAAGTTTTATAACTATTAAATATTTTTTAATTTCCTGCGCGTTTAGTCAAAAAAAATTTTAATGGAACATAGAGAGTATGTGTTATTATATTTATTACAAAACTTTTATTATATATATAATTAAAACAAAACATAGAATATAGTTTTACCCCCAAAATTACAATAGGAAAAAGTATTTAAAAAAAAAACTTTACAGTTTTACCCAAAAAAAAAAGAGAAAGAATCCAACATATCATTCTACTACAAATGAAATGGTTGTGTACACATAAAGAACAAAATTTGGTAGAATTTAACATTCTTTTAAATACGTCTAGTTAAACAGAATAAAAATTAGTAGAATTAAACATTCTTCCAACAACAAAATTGAAACTATAAACAAATTTTGATGAAAACATACATTTAAAACTCAGAAGAAGAGTTACCGGAGATAGTAGCTAAGTGGCAAATTCCTCCAAGTTTTGAAAGTTAATAGATAACCATTAGGCTAAGTTGACAAAAAAAAAAGGAGTTATAAGAACAAATTTATTCTTCTCTATTAATTTTTCTTTTTGGAACCTTTCACTATATTTTTTATTCCACTTAATTATTCTCATTCATATTAATTCATAAATTCTACTAATTGTTATTTTTCGTTCTTAAAAGGATGATGTTTTAGCTTTTTTTTATTCCACAATACATGATATTTTATATTAAAGTCAATATATATTTATGGTATCGGGACTGCACTTCACAACTATTGGCTTTACTTCTATTTTTAATCAATAGTGAATGGAAAGAGATGATATTTAATGTTATTAAATCAATAAATAAGTATTAACAAAAATAAAAATTAGTTTTATTAATACGTGTGAAAAATCCAAAATATTATTCTTTTATAAACGGTTGTTGCAACGGAGGTAGTACAATATAGACCCAAAGATAAATGTATTGACTTCAACAATTAATTAAAAAAAAATTTGCTATATAGACACATTTATGTTTCATAATTTAGAAAAAAAAAAGNGTTTTAAATCCATTTGTATTTGGGTACTTTCATCTTACACAATTACTATTATATCCTAAATTATTTTGATTAAACTTATTTCCATAATCTAACATAAAATTTTAATATTATCTATATATTTCCTTATTCATGATGATTCTACTTATTTCCTTATTAATAGTTTCCTTCGAATAA
>OVBE01015431.1:0-11492 GCA_900406425.1 Iberis pinnata | reverse complement strand
TTGTAAATACAACCAAAAGCTCGGAGATGGTTGTCTAATATGGATTTCATCTTTATTGTTAATTAATTTTTCTTTTTGTTAATTATTGTTAATTAAAAACGTGGACTTTCTCTGTTTTTTTCTCATTCAACTTTTGTTTTTCTGAAATATGATAATACTATTAATTTATAATTAATTAATATGAACGTAGCTTACTTAGGTGACTCCTTGTTGGGAATCCAAGTCCAATATTTGGGATCATTAGACCAAGTGATTGAGAGTTTCCTTGGGAAGATCATAAAACAGTTGATATTTTTCTTGTCCACCCAATACTTAACCTGTGAAATAATTTATATGCATATATAATCACCCCAACAAATCACAACTGGAACTATTTTACTTATATTAATTCCTTTTAGTACTATGTTATTTTATCTTTTGAAGTATTTTAATTGTATAGGAAGTTGCAGGATCATATTTCTAACATAGAACTAGATAAAAATGTTTTATGTTATAACAAATGTTAAAGAGATTAATAATAGAGAATATAAAATAAAACATAAAATTTTAATCCTAAATAAATAAATGTTAATCCTAGTTTGAAACTCTAGCTAATGAATTTTATGGACTAAAGTCCAATTTCGAGCAGAAGATTTAACTNTTTTTTTTAAAAAAAAAAAAAAAAAAAAAAAAACTCATTTTATCATTCAAAAATGGTCTGTCTATTTAAATACTATAATAAATACTATAAGTAAGAAAGAAAACGTTATGTTTTTGTTTCTTTGATTTTTTCTTTCGAAATAACCTATCTAAGATAATAATATAAATATAATAAGCATTTCAAAAGGAGAGTTTCATTTAAGGGAATTTTCATAAATACCACAAAAATTACGTATTTCAAAAATAACATAGACTTCCAAAAATTTCACAAATACCAATTTTTTTCCAAAAAATACCATGGAAATGTTTTTGTTCCAAAAATACCACAAATTTGAAATAGCTATAAAATTTATAATTTAAATCCTAAAACCCCAAAATCAAACCTTACCCCTTCAAACTAAATCCTAAACTCTATTTTGAGAACCCAAACACAAAATTTTAAATTTTCAATTCTTAAAATTCAATTTTTATGTTTGTAGTATTTTTGGAACATTTGGTAGTGTGTGGTATTTTTGGAATATTTGGGAATGTAGTATTTGAACTTCTTTTAATGGTATTTGAAGGAATTCCTCATTTATATATATATATATATATATATAGAAAAAAAAATCTAATAAGTGTTTAGTTAATTTTTTTTAGCAAAGAAAAAAATGTACTAACCAGTTTTGTAGGATTCAAGAAAACACCAAAACGTAATTTTTCAAAGAGATTATGATTATCAGAGAAGATTGAAATAGGAGGATCTGCATCTTTGAGAATGGTTTCACAATTATGTGGAAGCTTTGATGATACATTCGTCTCCTTGAAACATGTTGTGAAATTTCCCATGCTCAAAATTTATGAAAATTTTCTTCTCTATGAAAATGATTTTATCTCAACTTTTGTACAAATTGACATATAAAATTCTATTTTATATACCTCTAGGTAAAAAGGGCTTGAAGAATTTATTCTATTTTATCATGCTTTATTTCTCTTATATATAATTTTTAATATGTAAATCATGAATAGAAAATCAAATTATTCCAAAAGCATATATAAGAAGTTGGCTTCCTTTTTTTGTTGTTGATGTCTTATTAAAGCTGATGAATTCAATTGAAGTTTTGTTGATAATTCTTAAAACGGTTCCTTTATAATTTTGTTTTCTAACATTTCCATAGAAATAACTTATAATAAAAAACCGAAAAATCAATTCAAAAACTACAAAACAATAAGAAAAATTTAGGTAGAGTCACTAAAATCGTTTTAAATATCTAACTAACTTTTTATAATTTCTTCACGAATTGAAAATTTGTAAGAATTTTCGATTGTTTTATAAAATTCGGCCCTTGTAAGAATTTTCGATAGTAAAAATTTATAATAGTTTGCGAATTAGGTACTTTATGAAACATAATTGAGCTTTAGATACTTTTTCAGAATTAATTTATAAAGTAGGTATTTTTATGTTTCATTCATTATTTTCTTTTGATTATATCCTTTATAATTATATTTCATTTTTATTAAACATGTATTTAATACTTATTTTAACAATTACATTTAATACAAGTTCATCACCTATGCAAACCATACATATTCATTACCTTAAGGCTTATGTGAACCACATCAAATATTTAGACATTATGGTAAATGTTTACATATTTGGAAAGTGACTATAAAACATGATTTACAAAACTAAAGTACCTAATTCTACTTATTATTCATGTGTATGCATAATGAGGATAACGAATATTTTACATATCATTCACGTGTATACGTTCATGTAAATGTATATCATTCACTTTATTGTATATCATTCACATGTATGCATATTATTCATGTCATTGTAATATTCACGTGTATGTGTAATTCAAGTGCATAAGTATTATTTATATGTGCATACAAATTCATCACATATGATTTGGATTAAGAATTGAAGGAATCACAAACTAGAAACCGCGGAAACTTGGATTAACAATAGAAACCGAAGGAATTTGGAGTAAAAATTGAAAGAACATCAAAGTAAAGTTAAAATTTGTAAAAATCGGTTATCAAGGTTGAAAACTCATATGAACTTTACCTTGCCGGATTGAAGCTTTACTTTACTGAAGCTTTATGTCGCTGGAGCTTTACTTTGCTAATTATGTTGTATCACGATTTGGGTATTTGTTAGAGATGAAGAAAGAAAAGAGAAAACATAGGTAAAAGATAAATTACTTTCTTTTTAATTTATTTTTTTTCATTGGTACAATTAGGAAAGTAAATATGATTAAAAAACTTATTTTGAAATAAATCAAATTTGAAATTAAATAAATATTTTTTAGTAATTATATATAAAAATAAGATTGTAATTCATTTAAGAAAAATTTATTAAGACAAAATAAAGAAAGAAAATAACTCTCGAGCGATGACGTCTAGGGTTTCCGATGGTGGTAAAGATTTAACAATGACCGACGTTCAATCCGGTGAGCCTCCTGACCGGAACGACACTTGGGCTTAGAGGGTTGGGTGTAGTACGGCTGGAGGTATGCCGACGCCGGAGAAGGTTTTGGATGATGGGTTCGTCGCGGAGCGTATTAAGATTTCATACTCTAATGGAGAAGCGGGAGAGCCTGTTATTACGGTGGATGATGATGTGATGAAGGTGATGCATGGTTTGTGGGAAAGATGCCTTATTGTGAAGGTTTTAGGTCGAAAGGTTTCGTTAGTCCATCTCACACGGAAACTTCGCGAGCTTTGGAAACCAATGAGTGGTATGCACGTTATGGATCTACCGAGGAACTTTTTCATGATACGATTTGAAGATGAGGCAGAGTTTTTGGAAGCCTTAACGGGGGACCGTGGAGAGTCTTTGGTTGTTACCTGTTAGTCAGGGTTGGACTCCTGATTTCGATCCATCACGTGATGATATTGTTACTACTCCTGTATGGGTACGTTTAATGAATATTCCTGTTACTCTCTATCACCGAGCTATTCTGATGGGAATAGCGAAGAGTATAGGTAAACCGGTTAGGGTGGATGCGACTACTGTGTTTTTTGAACGAGCTAGGTTTGCTAGGGTGTGTGTGGAAGTAAACTTGAAGGCTCCTCTCAAGGGTTCGGTGGTGGTGAATGGTAGGAGATATCTAGTGGCTTATGAGGGGCTGCTTCAGATTTGTTCTAAGTGTGGAGTTTATGGTCACCTTGTGCAAAATTGCCCTCAACAAGAAGTAAGGGATCAACCTCAGATTGCGATGAATCAAGATAATCAGATTTCTAAGGTGGTTATTGGTGAGAATAGGGTGGATGATGATGGGTTTACATTGGTAAAAAGATCGTCTAGGCGCGGGGATAGAAGATCACATTTGGTGCATGAGATTGATGATACGATGGTCAGAGTTAATAGAGAAGGAGATCAAGAATCTCAACTTGTTGATGTAACTAATACCTCGGGTATTAACGATGGTGTGGGATTGAAGAAGCTTGATAGGTTGGAGAAGCATACGGTGGATGTTTCTCGGTTGGATGGTCATAAAGGCTTGGATGTTTCTCTGTTGGATGGACGTAAAGGCTCGGGTAATAATAATCAAATAGTTCGAACAAGTTCGGGTGTTCCTACTGTGAAGGAGAAGGATACGAGGAAGCCTATTTTGTTTGGTGCTGGAACTGATTTCGTTAATGCTAAGGGGATTGTAATGCATCTAAGTTCGAAGAAGGCTGATGGTTTCACTTTTATGGGCAAAGTAGATGAAGGCTCAGTTGGTGTTTTGGGGAAGAATGGTACTAATGAGAATGGAAGAGGTAAATGGAATGGACCAAAGAGATAGATGAGTAAGTTTGGGTCTCGTGGAGTACAGCATAAACCAAGTTGGGGGCTTGTCTTCGGTCCTACACAAGGAGAACCGGAGATGTCAGCGTCCGGTAAGCGGTTACGTGTGGAGCAAGTTCCTCTGAACCGGAATGGGGAGATGTGCGTTAATGGTGTTATTCCGGAATCTGGTGCTTTACCAATTCACGGTGTTATAACCGATACTTCTGATGATATGGTTATTATGCATGATCCAGAGGCATTGCAAGGTGCTATGGTGGTTTGTCCTACGGCTAATTCTTCTGTAAAGAAGAGTGAGTCGAAGCTGGCATAGGGTTTTTCCCCGGTAACTCGTTATAAGTTGATATTTATTCATATGAATTGTCTACTATGGAATTGCCGGGGGACGAATAAACCCAACTTTAGACGGTCGATTCGGTATATTTTGAAGAAATATAATACAGATATAATAGTTGTGTTTGAAACTCATGCTGGTGGGGATCGGGCTCGTAGAATTTGTCAAGGATTGGGGTTTGATAGTTCGTATCGAGTTGATTCTGTAGGGCAGAGTAGTGGACTTTGGTTACTCTGGAGATCTGGAGTAGGTGATTTGACGGTTATGGGATCGACTAACCAATACATTCATGCACGGGTTACATCAAATGGGGATCATGTGCACTTGGTTGTTGTTTATGCGGCTCCGACTGTTTCCCGGAGGAGTGGGTTGTGGCTCGAGTTGAAAACGTTGATTAATAGTATTGAGGAACCACTAGTGGTGGGTGGGGACTTTAACACTATTGTGCGGGTAGATGAAAGATCAGGTGGAAGTGGCAGGCTATCGGTTGATTCTTTGGCTTTTGGTGATTGGATTAGTGACTCGTCTTTAATAGATATGGGCTTTACGGGTAACAGGTTTACATGGCGAAGAGGGAGATTGGAGAGTACCTATGTGGCCAAGAGGTTAGATAGAGAGCTTTGTAATGGGTTGTTTCGGATTAAGTGGCAAGAGGCAAGAGTTACCCATCTACCTTTCCTTGCTTCAGATCATACACCGCTCTATGTACAATTCTGTCCTGATTCAGCCCGTGATCCTAGTCGTCGTCCGTTCCGTTTTGAGGCGGCATGGATGCAGCATGTCGGGTTCAAGGAACTCCTCAAGTCTTCATGGAAACCGACCATCTCAACTCCACAAGCTCTTAAGTCGTTAGAGCACACATTACAGAGATGGAACAAGGAATGCTTTGGGAATGTGGCGCGGCGAAAGGAGCAGCTGTTACATGAGTTATCGTTAATTCAGGTTGAAATGAATCTCTCACCATCTGACGATTTAATCAAGAGAGAGGAATCGGTTTCGAAAGAGTTGGATGAGACATTGGAGCAGGAAGAGATGATCTGGTTTCAAAAGTCAAGAGAAAAATGGATTGTTTGTGGCGATCGAAACACCAAGTTTTTTCATACATCAACAGTGATTAGGAGGCGGCGTAATACTATTGATATGTTGAAAGATGATACAGGTCGGTGGGTTTCTGATAAGCCTGAGCTTGAGAAACGTATCACTGATTATTACAGGAACTTGTATTCGATGGTGAATGTGGATCAAGGGACGGTTGCGTTATCTCATGATGGCTTCCCTCCTATTTTTGATGTAGAAATGGCGAGTTTAAATAAGGACTTTTCCCCGGTTGAGATTGAAAAAGCGATAAGGAGCATGGGTCGGTTCAAGGCGCCGGGACCCGATGGTTTTCAACCAGTTTTTTTTATCAAGATTGTTGGGATATAGTAGGATCATCGGTTATTAAGTTTGTGCTGAATTTTTTTGCTTTGGGGAATATGCCAGAAGGGCTTAATGATGCTTTGGTTTTCTTGATAGGGAAAGTGGCAAAACCGGAGACTATTACGCAGTTTCGGCCTATTAGTTTGTGTAATGTCTTGTTTAAGACTATTACTAAGACTATGATGACACGTTTACAGAGAATTATGCCAATATTGATTGGTTCAGCTCAGTCTAGCTTTATCCCGGGAAGACTAAGTACGGACAATANATTCGGTTCGGTTTGGATCGGTTCGGTTCGGTTTATCCATATTGAACACCCCTAATAGTGATTGTGCAAGAAGCGGTTCATTCGATGAGGCGGAAACAAGGAAGAAAAGGTTGGATGTTACTCAAACTTGATCTTGAGAAGGCTTATGATAGAATAAGGTGAGATTTCTTACAGGATACTCTCATAGCGGCGAAACTTCCTGAGAAGTGGGTTACGTAGATTATGAGTAGTGTTATGGGTGCATCTATGACTGTGGTTTGGAATGGGGAGAAGACTGAGTCTTTCAAACCTGAAAGAGGACTTCGACAAGGTGACCCTCTGTCACCTTATCTGTTTGTTATTTGTCTTGAAAGGTTGTGCCATATGATAGATGTGGCGATTGGAGAGAAGCGCTGGAAACCTATTCAGCTGTCTCGTCGAGGTCCATTACTGTCTCATATTTGCTTCGCTGATGATCTCATTTTATTAGCCGAAGCATATGTTGAGAAAATACGGGTTATCCGAGCTATTCTTGAAAAGTTTTGTATGGCGTCTGGTCAAAAAGTCAGTCTAGCAAAATCAAAGATCTTTTGTTCGAAGAATGTTTCTCGGGAGTTGGGTGAGATGATTAGCTTGGAGAGTGGAATACATGTAACTCGCGATCTTGGTAAATATTTGGGTCTCCCGATCCTCCATAAGAGGATTAATAAGGAGACTTTCAGTGGTGTAGAAGAACAATTACAATCTCGCCTTGCGGATTGGAAAGGGAGTTTGCTAAGCTTTGCGGGTCGTTTGACTTTAACCAAGTCGGTGTTAGCTTCAATTCCAATTCATACGATGAGCTCTATTTATTTACCAATTTCGACGGTTAATAAGTTAGACAGGATATCTCAGAATTTTTTATGGGGCTCTACTGCTGAAAAACGAAAACAGCACTTGTTGTCTTGGGATCGAGTTTTTGTTCCGAAAGGAGAAGGTGGTCTTGGGCTTCGAAAAGCGCGAGATATGAATGTGGCTATGTTATCAAAGATCGGATGGAGACTTCTTGGTAATAATACGAGTCTGTGGTCTCGAGTTCTTAGAAGTAAATACAAGCTTGAAGACTTTAGTGATGATTATTGGAGTCGGTCCAAGGGTTGTTGGTAAAGTTTGTGGAGAAGTGTAGCGGATAGCCTATGCAAAGTGGTTTTTCCTGGGTTGAGATGGGTATTAGAAGAGGAAGAAGAATCAAGTTTTGGACAGACAAGTGGGCTCTATGTGGTTTGTTGGTTGAGGATGTTCGTAATGCTGTTCCGATAGCTTGTCTTGATATGAAAGTCACGGAGTTTGGGTACAAGGAGGAGGCTGGAGATGGGATTTAATCACCCCGTATGTGACCGATCATATACGCCTATGCCTTATGTCGATAGTTATTGATGATGTGACTGGAGCTCAAGATAGAATTGCTTGGAGTGAGACATCTAATGGGAAGTTTTTGGTATCCTCTGCTTACCGGTTTCTTACGAGGAAGAAGGACGAAGGACCGGTTATGTCAAGTTTTTATGCATGCCTATGGCGCGTGGTTACTTCAGAACGTGCTCGAACCTTTCTCTGGTTTGTATCCCATCAGTGTGTAATGACAAATGAAGAACGGCGACGACGTCATTTGTGTGTTTCAAATGTCTGTACGATTTGCAATCTGGGTGGTGAATCACTTCTTCATGTTCTTCGAGATTGCCCTTCAATTGAAGGGATATGGAGAAGATTGGTTCTAAACACTAGACAACATTGCTTCTTTACTAGTGATCTCTTGAGTTGGTTGTATACTAATCTAGGGGATGATATTATTGTGCACGGGGTTGCTTGGTCTACATTGTTCTCTGTGACGGTATGGTGGAGTTGGAAGTGGCGTTGTGGACGAGTATTTGGTGAGATTATGAAGTGTAGAGATCGTACTCAGTACATTAAGGAAAAATCTCGGGAAGTGTGGAACACTAGACCTAGTTTGACGGTTGGTAGGGAGTCGACTATGAGATCGGCGGTGATGATTGTTTGGAAAGCCCCAGCGATGGGCTGGTTTCGACTTAATACTGATGGGGCTTTCCATGGCAATCCTGGCTTAGCTACGGCAGGTGGAGTGGTGCGAGATTCTGAGGCTAACTGGTGTCGAGGTTTTGCTTTGAAGATTGGTATTTGCTCAGCGCCCTTGGCTGAGTTATGGGGAGTCTATTATGGTCTAATGATGGCTTGGGACCTTGGCGTTACTAGACTGGAGATCGAGGTTGATTCGGAGTTAGTGGTGGGCTTCTTAACGAATGGAATCGGAGAAACTCACCCTCTCTCTTTCCTGGCACGACTGTGCTATGGTTTATTATCACGGGCTTGGATGGTCCGAATTTCACACGTGTATAGGGAAGCGAACCGTCTTGCAGATGGTCTAGCGAACTATGCTTTTTCTTTACCTTTTGGCTATCATTCTTTAATTCTGAATCCTCCTTGTGCGGAGTCTATAATTCATGAAGATACGTTTGGTATTGGTTGTTTGCGGCAGGTGCCGGGATGATTGTTTTGGTTTTTATTAATTAATTTGGGAGAGAATTTTCTCCCTTTTGCCACCAAAAAAAAAGCTAACAATTTTTTTAAAAATATGTATTTCACCAAATTTTGTACGGATCAAAATTCTTTTGGTTTATGAAAGGTCAAACTTTCATTTTATCACACAAATAAATCAAATATAGAAGGGTTGTCGATTTTTTTACTCTAAAACATATATTGTTTAAATTTTTTCCACTCAAACTTTACATATGAACATAATTGCAACCAAATTTCTATTCAGCTTATAAACCCACCTAAAATTACTCAATTTGATTTATTACTCTCTAATTAATTTAAATTAGTAATTGTGTTATTAACATAATAAAACGCGATGGAAATTCCTCATATTAGGGTTCATCTTACTCTCATAAACATGATTATTTTTTTTATGAACCCTAATCTGAGAAATAGAATTCCCAAATCGATTTTGATTTTTTTTTCACAATTGATTTTGATTTTTTCACCTCGGTTAATTGTATTAAGGAAAGATATTCTCCATATCAATCTTTCCATACTTTGTATATATGAATTTCTTTGATATAGCAATCCCTGTAATTACTCTCTTGTACTTTGTATATATTCACCTTAAGGTGCACATAATGAGAATTATCTTTCATACTCTATATGGTATCAGAGCAGTAAATTTAGATTTCCTTTCAAATTTTTCTTTTCTCTTCTCTTATGTCTTTCAAACTCTATTCTTTTTTCTTCTCTTCTCTTCTCAAATCATGTCTCAAACTGATTCTGTTACTCCTATGGCTGATTCTGTCACAATCAATTCCACCTCTCTTTTGCATATCAATATGTCTAATGTTACTTAGCTCTCTTCTACCAATTTTCTGATGTGGAGCAAGCAGATTTCTGCTCTTCTTCGTGGTTACAATCTTGAGAGCTATATTGATGAATCTACTCTATGTCCTTCCCCAACACTTACAGTTGCTAGTGCTATCTCTGTTAACCCTGCATACACAACCTGGATATGTCAAGATCAGCTCATATATAGTGCCCTTCTTGGTGCTATGTCTCAAGACGTCCAACCAATCGTTTCTCTTGCTACAACCTCTGCCCAAATCTGGTCCACTTTATTTCAGACCTATGCCAAGCCTAGCAGAGGGCACATCAAATCTCTTCAACATCATCTCAAGACATGGACAAAAGATACCAAGACTATTGATGAATACTTTCAGGGATTAACAAACAGATTTGATCAACTATGACTTCTTGGTAAAGTCTTAGATCATGAGGATAAACTTGATTACATTCTTCAAGGCTTACCTGAAGAATACAAACCCATTGCTGATCAAATGGAAGGTAGAGATCTTCCTCCTTCTCTCACCGAGATTCATGAGAAGTTACGCAATTACGAGGCTAAACTTCTTACCTGTTCTCCTCAAGTGTTACCAATCTCTGCTAATTTTGTTGTCAATCACCACAAACCACCTAAGAGAAATTTTAAGTCTGGAAATAATTCCAATGGTAATTCTGCATCTTCCTACAATCGCCAAAACCGTGCCTATCAATCCAAATGTCAGATTTGTGGTGCTCTTGGTCATACCGCTCGTCGATGTTATCAACTATCTAATTTTCAAAATCAGCAGCGCCCATTGCTACCGACTCCACCAGCTTCTCAAATGCTTTGGAACCCTCAGGCCAACTTAGCTACTGCTTCTTACCAACCTTGGTTACTTGATTCTGGTGCCACGCATCATATTACCTCTGATCTTGCAAACCTGTCACTTCACCAGCCTTATCCGGGTGGAGATGAGCTCACCTTAGCAGATGGTAGCCATGCTTCCATCTCAAATACTGGTTACAAGCTTGTTCCTTCCTCTAAACAGAATCTTCTGCTTGATAATGTTCTACATGTTCTTAATGTTAAACAAAATCTGATATCAGTTTATCGATTATGTAATAAAAATAACGTCTCTGTGGAATTTTTCCCTGCTTCCTTTCAGGTGAAAGATTTAAAGTCAGGGGTCCGGTTACTCCAAGGACGTACCAATAGGGAGCTGTATGAGTGGCCTGTCACAGCTAATTACATTACCTCCTTCTTTGCTACTCCTACTGTCAACGCTTCGGTTGTGGATTGGCATTCCCGACTCGGCCATCCTTCTGCACCTATTCTTAAAACAGTTCTATCTTCTTTTTCTCTTCCTTTTTCTCAGCCATTGTCAAAACAATTTTCTTGTGTTGATTGTCTTTCTCATAAGAGCCATAAGCTGTCTTTTGGTCAATCTTCTATCACTTCCACTCGCCCTCTTGAAATTTTGTTTGCTGATTTATGGACTTCTCCTGTCAAATATGTAGACAATTACAAACATTATCTTCTTATCACTGATCATAATACTCGTTACAATTGGCTATTCCCACTTTAACTAAAATCTCATGTAAAAGCCACTTTTATTCGTTTTAAATATCTTGTTGAGAATCGATTTCAACACAAGATTGGTACCTTTTTCACTGATAATGGCGGTGAATTTGTGGCTTTACGGGACTTC
>OVBE01015430.1:0-11492 GCA_900406425.1 Iberis pinnata | reverse complement strand
GAGCACTTCAGCTCTCTGGTCATCACTTCAGAGAGTGCTTCAGCTCTCCTGTCGCCTACACCGGAGAATGCTTCAGCTCTCTGGAATTCATTATAGAGAGCATCTTAGCTCTCTGGACATATTACAGAGAGCACTTCAGCTCTCTGGTCATCACTTCAGAGAGTGCTTCCGCTCTCCTGTCGCCTTCACCGGAGAATGCTTCAGCTCTTCGGAATTCATTACAGAGAGCACTTCAGTTCTCTGGACACATTACAGAGAGCACTTCAGCTCTCTGGTCATCACTTCAGAGAGTGCTTCAGCTCTCCTGTCGCCTTCATCGGAGAATGCTTCAGCTCTCCGGAATTCATTATAGAGAGCACCTCAGCTCTCTGGACACATTACAGAGAACACTTCAGCTTTCTGGTCATCACTTCAGAGAGTGCTTCAGCTCTCCTGTCGCCTTCACCAGAGAATGCTTCAGCTCTCCGGAACTCATTACAGAGAGCACATCAGCTCTCTGAAAACATTACAGAGAGCACTTCAGCTCTCTGGTCATCACTTTAGAGAGTGCTTCAGCTCTCATGTCGCATTCATCGGAGAATGCTTCAGCTCTCCGGAACTCATTACAGAGAGCACTTCAGCTCTCTGCGCACATTACAGAGAGCACTTCAGCTCGCTGGCCATCACTTCAGAGAGTGCTTCAGCTCTCCCGTCGTCATCGCTGGAGAATGCTTCAGCTCTCTCGTCGCCTCCCCAAAGAGCACTTCACTCCTCTCACCATGTTCACAGAGAGCACTTCAGCTCTCTCACCATGTTGTTGGGCTCTCTGTGAATGGGCTCTCTCAGCCCGTCAACTCGGAATGAGCTTCAGCTCTTTTTGGTAATTGGGCTTCTCAAGCCCATTCAAAAGGTCGCGGCCCATTTAGCGAGTTGAGGAGTTTGACCAGGTACATGACGAAGTCAACGTCGAGAATCACGCCCGAATAACTCAATATTGTATGTTACAAGAAGAATTCAAAGAAAAGATCCGCGCATTGAATGCCATAAATGCGAGCTCGTTAAGAGAGCTGGGAGAGGATAAAAGGGAGGTGGAGGGTTCTAGGGAGGGGGTTCAAAAATCATTTGTAACTTTCTTAAGAAATTGTCTTGTAACTTTCAGAGAGAATTTGATAAAGCAATAAACACTATTTTTTCGATTTTCTTTGAGTTTTTATTGATATTTTGGTGTGAGGCAATTTACGCTCTCACATGTATAACAAGGAAAAATTGGGTAGAACTCGGTAACATTGGGTAATACTAGGGACAACTATTATCCATGAAAATGTAAAATTTGTAAAACCAATAATAAAATGATGTTGCGAATTGATTGTTTTTTTATGATTCCAGTATATAATGAGCAACATAATAAACATACATTTTTATTATCGAGGAAGTTATAGAAGAATTTCACCAAAAACTCGTCATTGCACTAATGATATTTTTGCACTGATGTTTTGTGAGACAAAAGCAACACATGGGATACACTGGCAGGGCCATTGTCAAAAACTTTAAGAGAATTTCTTTCCCACCCATTGAAAGACTTTTGGCATACTAGCGCGAGACTCAGAAATTTAACTTGTCAGTGATGAAAGCTAGTAATTATCTCTTTAAGCCACTTAAACATTATGGTAGCCTTAAGTATCTCCCTGCACCCCCTTGTTGTTCAATCTTCATGTAGAGACCCAAAATTCGATGCATAATGGGATCTAGTTTATTTCCAAAGGTGATAGATGATTTATGAAAATTTATTTCTTTCCCCGAAGCATATCCGTAAAGTCTTAAACAACGAAGCATCTCTGTGCATTCAGAAAATGTTGAACGCCAAAAAATAGGCTGTCAAAGGCGAACAAAAGATGTTGGACCGATGGACACCTGGACGTTAAACGAATACATGTGAGTTTTCCTTGTTGCTCTGACCTATTCATAATATGCACCAAAGCTTCTGCACACAAAATGAAGAGAAAAGAAGATAGAGGGTCCCATGTGACTTTCCATTCAAAAGAATTGAGTAAGAAACTAACTGAATACATGTCATGATCCATGTAATCCATTTTGGGTGGAAACTAAACCTAGTAAAAAGAGCTTCTAAAAAGTTTCATTCAACCCTATCTAAAACCTTGGACATCAGTCTTAATTGCCATGAAATCTTTAGAACATGTAACATTTGTCCGTAGAGCATGAACCATTTCATGTGCTAGCAAAATGTTGTCGAAGATAAGACGACCTCAAACGAAAGCCCTTTGAGTATCCGAAACAATAGAGGGTAGATAGACTTTTAGTCTATTACATAAAATCTTTTGAGATTATCTTATAATATACCGAATAAAGACTTATGGGTCTTAGGTCTGCCATTTTCTTTGATTTTGCGATTTTAGGTAACAAAACTACTTGTGTGTAGTTTCATTGTGTGTATAGTTCACTTATTTAAAATAATAAAAAAATCTTGTAGTTGAAAGTATTGTATTACACTCAAATTTAGGTAATGAATGGAGACATTACGGTGCAAGTACTTATGTTTCCATTCACGCTTAACTAATTACATCATTGTGTTTCATAAAATTTATAATAAGATATTCTAAGTTATGTGAAGTATGTTTTTACTGAGAAAAATAAATGAAGTTTGATACGCTTGTTATTTCTTGGGTTTAAAGGAAAAACGCAACAATACTACGAAAACATACAATGACAAAGGCCAAAACAAGAAAGCTTCAGAGACAAACATACAACATTACAGAGAGGGAGAAAACAAGAATACGACAATTCCACAACAAGCGCGAGCTAACATAGTAGGCTGAAATCAATCAAAGAGAATTGAACATCTGCCCCAGTGAAAAGAAGAAACAACGAGAAGGAGAAGTTGCAGAAGCGCATGACTGAGCAGACGGATGAAAACGGGAGTTAATCCTGGAAGAAAAGAATGGCGCACCACTAGGAGCATCCAACCATCAGGGAAGACTAAGATAACACTCTGGGATGTCACAGCAACCGATAACCCAAACAACAACTTCACGAACCAAAACCCTGAGAGGCAGAAAGCAGAAACAGACATCAAAAACCACTACCACTATGAGAGCCTGACGCCAAACCGGAGAATACAAATGTCGCCATGAGAGTGAGAGGAGAGGATAGGAGCAGAGCTGGCCGAAATTTCTGGTGAACACCATAGGCTAACCGTCCCAGTCATTCTCTCGAAACAGAAAACACCTTGGCAATGAAATCGGACCGTAGAAGAAAGAAAACGCCAAGAAACTAAACAAAATCCACAAAAACACCACAGAACAAAACCAACCAAACAAGAATAAAGTCCGAGCCGAAACACAAGGGAACTACAATGCCAAAAAAAACTGACCTAAACTACAACACAATGCCGAGACAAACCCTAATCTAATCGAGAACCACCACTTAAAAAACCAACCAGCTCACCATCTTAAACAAACCAAAAAGACTGCCGAGGAAACTGGGGAAGAAAAACGAGTCCAAAAAAGCCACCATCGAGCCTACCTAAACCCAACCATGAAAACAAATTCACCCAGATTGATGAAGAATCCGGGAGAATCGCAACCACCAAAGATGTGCCCGGAAAAAAGACCAACGACACCTAACCATAACTGATCCGCAGAAACTCTGCAACCACCACCATCCCAAGGCCAAGCTCAACGCCTGCCTACCGGAGAAGGAAAAGGAGCCACCAGAGTTTGAACAAAAGAAACGCTGACTAAGCCCACAAAATCTCTGAATCCGCCACCGGGAAGGCGACAACACCAAACTGAGAAAACACAACAATGCCTTTCTATTTGTCATATATTTTCTTATTAATTTATTTATAAAATGGCACTAATATTAACCAAAATTTCATTTTTCATATTAATTCCTAAACCTGAGTGTTTGGGCATTCAATTCGGTTCAGTTCTTCTGGGTTTTGGATAGTTCGAATATAAGAATTTTAGACCTATTCGGATTTTTAAAAAGTCGGTTCAGATTCGATTCCATAAATAATCTCTATTCCATATCAAGTTTTAATAAAAAATGAATATCCGACCCGAACCCCCAATAAACCCAGCCTGAATTGAAATCTACTTAGTTCCTATTTGGGTCCTATGTAGTTGGATCCAAACTCAAACTACCTGAACCGAAATACAAATGTTCACCCATAGATACAATTGAAGAAAATAACGCAACAATACCCATTACATTTTTTTATAAATAAAACAATGATTAATGTATTGTAAATTTATTGCATGTTACCAAAAATAGTAAACTCATTACAAAAACTTTCTAAAATTTAAATTTTCAATAATAAAACTAATTATTACATACATAAAAACCCATTATTATTTTAAAAAAAAACAAATAACACTTTAAACATTATTCCGCACAATTAATTTTATTACATTTGGATAGGGTTGGGCATAATATCCGAAATCCAAACCCGAACCTGGAACCGATCCAAAAAATCGGGTTCAAATTTAGTAAAATATCCAAATGGATTTTATATTTATTTAATTCGATTATCCAAACTCGGTCAAATATATCCGAACGGATTTCGGATATCCAAAATAACTAAAATTTATTCATAAACCTAAATTTCCTAATAGTAAATCTATGGTTTACACGATTACTTTTACACTATAAGATGGAATTTGAAATAGTACATATAACAAAATATCTACCATAGGAAGACCAGTTTTACCAATTTTCTCAAATATTGTAAGAGGAATGATCATCTTCAAACAACAAAGACGAATGCAGAGAAAGTAAAATTACCCTTAGTATCATATCAGAACAATGACATAAAGCCTTGTGCACAACATCGTTCCCCAATTCCTATATACTACATCGATTCATACTTTTGTTGATTCTTTTTCCTTCTTTTTTAGTTTTTTAAAAAAGTTTTTTGTGATATTCACAATCCTCTCAATTTTCAAGATCTCCTCAATCTGAGACTTCGGGAAATTCACAATCACATATATTATTCGTTGGTATTTTATCATAATTGGTGATTTTTTTTGCATATAAGTTTATTTGATTTCACATATTACAGAACCTTGAATTTATCACACCGATTAATGATGGAGAAAATAGTAATCAATTTATTAATTCAGGTTATTTAGGATATTTATATTCAATTTCAATCCAAAAACCCGAAACCGAATTAAAAATCCAAAATATCTGAAATTCCGATCTCGTACCTAAACCGAACCGAAATCCTAAAATACCCGAATGGATTTTATAATCGAAAATTCGAAAACCCAAAAACCTGTACCCGGTCGAATTCATATATCCGAACGCTTTGCCCTTGAAATTGTCTCAAATCGCTAATCTTTTTTTGCACCGTATTTAAACATACTATTCCATTTTTTTGTCTTAGAGAAAGGTTATTGGTAGAACCTAAATTAAAGTTCTTTAGATTAATTTATTAAGGATTAGAGAAAAAATTAAAAAACTTCACTTGTTTTAGGGGATTAATGGTAGAACCAAGTGGTGGATCTTTAGAATAAAATTAATATTATTTTTGTAATTATAATTTTTAATTGAAAATATTTGAACATAAATTTTATGAAATATTTGAACATAAATTTTATGAAACTAACTAGTTAATGCATTAATATTTGAACATAAAACCAAAAATCAACATAGAACCGAAAATTTTGGGTAATTTTTTGGTATTTCGGGTCTGAAATGCCTGAAACTGACATAGAACCGAATATTAGAAAAGTATCGATTGGGTATTCGAATTTAGGATCTGAAGAACCGGAACTGGACCGAATACCCAAAAGTCCAGCCCTACACAAAATCATGAATTAAAAAAGTGGAACCGAACTGATCCGGAACTGACAAGAACCAAACCGAATATTAAAAAAATATCAATTGGGTATTCGAATTTAGGATCCGAAGAACCGAAACTGAACTGAATACCCAAAAACCATGCCAAAGAAATATTATGAAAAAACCCAAATCGACAAAAAAAACAAAAAGGACCAATAAGATAGCGCCACGTGGCGGTTCTATACTTGTTCAAAGTATCTCGGTTGAGATACGTTTCTCCGCCCCCCNTATTATTATTTTTTAAGATTCGGTGGTGGTACAACGATAATCATGCTCTTAGAACACCTCCATTGAAGGTTTTTAAGGAGTTTCTTAACATCAAAAATAATAAAACTAAATCAAAATCGGGAAGAGAATAAGAGAATGAGTTCTTAAAAGGAGATCTTTAGATGTTTTTTATAGGGTTTTTAGACACTTGTCCACTTCTTAGTGGTGTTTTTTAATTTATTACTTTTAAATTAATTAAAAATCTTAGTTATAAAAAAGATAATAATAATTTATTAGTAAGATATTATTTTCTAGATACTAAAACCAAGATTATCGGTGTATCTTGGCCGAATCTACAAAAATAATAATAATAAAAATGTGAAAAAAGAAAAAACGGGTCCTTGTTGGGATACTTTGGAAAAGTATCAGAACCGCCACATGGCGGTTTGTTATTGACAGACCTAATTTATTTTTATTTTTTGCCGAGTGTTTTTTGTTGTTGTTGTTGAGTTGTTTTTTATATAATTTTTTCTAGGGCTTGGTTTTTGAGTATTCGGTTCAGTTCCGGTTCTTCGGATCCTAAATTCGAATATCCAATTGATACTTTTATAATGTTCGGTTTGGTTTTTGTTGGTTCCGGGTTGGTTCAGTTCCACTTTTTTATTTTACGATTTTGTGTAGGGCTGGATTTTCAGGTATTCGGTTCGGTTCTACGTTGATTTTTGGTTTTATGTTCAAATATTAATGCATTAACTTGTTAGTTTCATAAAAAAATATGTTTAAATAATTCAAAAAATTTATGTTCAAATATTTTTAGTTAAAAATTATAATTATAAAAATAATATTATTTTATTTTAAAAATTTGATTTTGATTTTGATTTTTTGATCGTTTGGAAAAGAAATGAAACAGATAGTCCGGAACAAACTGATAAACAAAAAACAGACTTAAAAAGAAACTCAAATCGACCAGGACCTGAACATAGAAGCTTCCTCTTGAAGATCATGTTCTAACCAGCTAGGCGCAGAACGTTGGATGTACGATTGAACTCTGCCGTCCCGTACAACACTTTTGGCAATCTCCATAGCACATTTGTTATCTGATGAAGGGATTTTTACACATCTGAAATCATCAAAAACATAGAGCATTAGGATAACCTCTTCCACTTGATATTGATGTTTCGGCCAATTTAATGGGTTGTGCAATGCCTCCACCAAATCTGTATCTTCCAAGGCAAATATGATATTTCGGTTCTTGAACAAACGCAAGACGTTTAGTGCCCTTTCCAAGCTCGATAGTGACGAGAGAAACCCTGTGGACTTAACATCCAGAGCAGCTCGCCCGTGAACAGAGGTAACACCCAGCTCATTCCGTAGAATCCACGCTGTTCCAATGTAGGGTAGTGATTTCCGCCACCTACATGTGATTGTACAAAGTAAAAACCCTTCATTTAGGGGTAGAACACTAAGCATCCTTTGATGTAACAATGGAGGAGCAGGAAGGTGCCGATCTTGCTCTAGTTCCTGAGCTTCAAACCATGCCGATGCAGCTGCACGAGCCTGTTGAAGAATCCTTTTTCGGCAAAACGGTTCCGCTTGAAACAAAAAGTTTTTCCTTCCCTTCCATATCTCCCAAATAATCCATGGCCAAGAATGTTTCACAAGGTCCGGAATAGAATTATCCTTGTGCAAGTTCAACAGAAAATCCAAATTAGAAAACTGAGAGTGGGATAGAAATACTAAACTATACGGATCAAACCCAACATCTATCTATACTCCTTGTGCTTCCATACAATCGAAAAGAGCATGATTTATGGTTTCTTCATGACCACAACAGATTTTATAAAGAGGATCCACTTGCATAGCTCTGGAACGTAATTGAGACGCAACTGCGATTGCTCCCTTTAGAGCTTTCCAGATGAATATCTTAATCTTTGGTAAGGTCTTAATATTCCGAATCGCATGTAACAATCCGTCAATAGAAGGTTGGTTATAGGCCGAAGCGAGAGAAGCTCCAATCGGTTGGGACATTGCTACATCATAACCACTTTTTACTGTTAAAGAGCCTGTCTTGGTGAAGTACCACATATCCCGATCTGTTATATTAAGATTAGGTGTTAAACACAAGATCTTAGCTTTACCATCAGATGGAAACAATCTATCCAATTCGTCAATATTCCAAGAACCCGTAATAGGACAAATTAAGCTTGAGACCCGTAAGTAGACGTTTATAATGCTGTTAATATTGAAGGGAGCTCTAGGGGTAGGGTACGGGAACCATGGTTCGGTCCATACGAAAGTATCAGCTCCATTACCAATAACCTTAGCTAAACCTTTAACAAGTAAATTACGACCACGAATAATACTCCGCCACGCATAAGATGGATTGGAACCAAGCCTACATTTCGTAATTGAGGAGTGAGGGAAATACCGATATTTATACACTCGAGCAATAAGACTAGCCGGTTTATCTAAGATCCGCCAAGCTTGCTTCGCCAATAAACTCTGGTTGAATTTAGCCAAATCTTTAAAGCCTAAACCGCCTTCTGCTTTTGCCTTACAAAAAGTTTCCCAAGCAACCCAATAAATAGGGTTTTTATCCACCTTTGCGTTCCACCAGAACTCCATCATGGTGCTATTAAGCTTCTTTAGAATAGACTTCGGAAGTAGAAAGCATGACATTGCATAAACCGGTAATGCCATGGCCACCGATTTAAGTAATGTCTCTTTTCCACCTTGAGACAAAGTTTTAGCATACCAACCCGTGAGTCTTTTCTTCATCTTCTCTGTAAGATAAGCCAATATATCCTTCTTAGATCCGCTAAAGCACTCCGATAACCCTAAATACGAGCCAACTCCGCCCTCTTTCTGAATACCAATTCTGTCTTTGATCTCTTGTTTTACCGTTTCAGTGATCTTGTCACCAAACATAATAGAGGATTTTTGAAAATTAATCATTTGACCCGAGGCTTTCCCATAACTTTTGAGACAGTTAATGATCTCATCACAATCTGCCAAGTTTGCCTGACACATAAATAAACTATCGTCTGCAAAAAGGAGATGATGTATAGCTGGTCCTTGTGATGACAACTTAATGCCACTGATTCCGCCGTGATACTCTGATAGGTTTAAACGACGTACCAAGAATTCCACACATAGGATGAATAAGAGCGGAGAAAGAGGATCTCCTTTCCGAAGGCATGTCTAATGAAGCCATGCTCTTGACCGTTAAGTAAAATCGAATATGAGACGGTCGACACACAAGACATCATGCATCCCACCCATCGAGAGTCAAATCCCATGACAAGCAAAACATCATTCAAAAAGTTCCATTACACTCTATCATAAGCCTTCGACATATCAGTCTTGATAGCCATATGTGATTCACGACAAAGAGAATTGGTACTCAAACCGTGGATCATCTCATGAGCCAGTACGATGTTATCAGAGATCGAATGTTTAGCCACGAACGCTCCTTAAGTGACAGAGACTATATCTGGCAATATTAGTCTAAGACGATTACAAAGAATCTTAGATAAGATCTTATAAGGAACCGAGCAAAGACTAATGGGGCGTAATTCTGACATATTCTTCGGTTCAGGAGTCTTCGGAATAAGTACAATTTTCGTGAAGTTCCAAGCCGTAGGACAAATACTAGTATCAAAGAACTCATTCAACTCGCCAATCAACTGGCCTTTTATCGTATTCCAAAACTTTTGGTAAAAGAGACTAGAGATACCATCCGCGCCTAGAGATTTTTGAGGGTCGATATCAAACACTGCCTTCTTTACTTCTGCTTCTGTAAACTTAGCAACCAGGCGGTCATTCATCGATCGAGATACCCTTTGTTTAAAAGACACCAAGACTTCTTCATCACTTCGCGGGTTTGTTGAAGCAAACATGTTTCAAAAATAAGATACCGCTATCTTACCTTTAGACCCTTCCTCGAACTTATCCACTCCGTTAGAGTCTTGTAAAACTTGGATTCTGTTTTTTACTCTTTGGGACTTGACACTAGAGTGAAAAAACCGAGTATTCTTATCTCCATCACAAAGCCAACGTTCTCTACTTTGTTGCTTCCAATATTTTTCCTCAGCTATATATGCAGTTGCAAGCTCATGTCTCAACCCGTTAATCATCGAGAAGTTTGGGAATTCTTTTGAGGACTCCGAATCAATTCTAATACGGAGATTCTCTATACGAGTCGCTGAGTTTTGAGGGTGGGATCTCTTCCATGCCGATAAACCTTTACGACAGTTTGCTAATTTATCAAACAAAGTACTACCCTCACCAAGCTCATCCCAACGAGCAGTAATTATATCATGTATAGCTGGTAACTTCATCCAACGTGTATCTAAACAGAATCGGCCTCGTTTTATAAAGTTGTCATGGCTGAACTTTAGGAACAATGGTCTATGGTCACTCTCAACTCTATCAAAGAAAGCCGCCTTGCATCGAAGAAAAAGAGTGAACCACTCTGCATTCCCAAAGCATTTATCTAATCTGCATTGAATCCATATATTATTTCTGAAGCCTGCCCATGAGAATGAATTACCGTAGCTACCAATTTGAGTTAGCCGGCAAGTATCTACTGTTTCCCGAAAATTCCAGAACGATCTCTCCGGTCTAGCTTGTCCACCAAGCTTGTCATGATTACCCAATAAGTCATTGAAGTCACCAATAACTAGCCATGCTAAATGACGATTGACACTTAAAGCCTTTAGTTTTTCCCATGAAGCAGATCTGCGGTTTGTTATTGGTTCTCCATAAACAAAGGTAATAAACATAACAATGCTTCCAAGCTTCACCATTGTGTCGATGTATCTTTTATCAGCAAACAAGATAGTCACATCATACGAATATTTCCAGAGTAGCGCCAAACCTCCGCTTAACCTAACCGGATCTACTGTGAACAAATGATCATATCCTAAGCCATCTCGTAAATTTTCCAACACATCATGAGAGTTTTTGGTCTCTTGCAGGAACATAATATCCGGAAAGTGCACCCGGCGCAAATTCCAGAGTCGACAAATGATATTACTCGGTTTTAACGCTTTATAGTAAGAATTTATGCTTTCTATTTAACATTATCTGAGCTTTTCTCTGCAAAATTGGTGTTTTTACAGGTTTCTAGGTGTTCAAGACGTTTTGGGTGCAAATTAGCATATTCAGGTGCAGAATCCGGCAGAAGGGTCAGAAGTTTAGCAATGTTTGAAGATGTTCCCACCGATGGATGAAGCTGAAATTTTGACACAAGATAGCCACGTGAGTTAGCTTTCATTTCCAAGTGGTTTTGAAGTCGATCCATCGGTGCAATCAAAAGTTATTGCCGTTTTACTGAAGACTGGTCAAGCTGACTCGCAGAAGAACAACGCGCAGAAGTGCATTGAAGTGCCCGATCGGGCAAATAAGTGCCCGATCGAGCAGATGCTCCTGGAACACCC
>OVBE01015429.1:0-11492 GCA_900406425.1 Iberis pinnata | reverse complement strand
TCTTTTGTAAACATGGAAATATTTTATTGATATAATAAAATTATTTAATTTTTATTTAATTTTTATTTGAAAAAAAAAATCAAAAGTATATTATAATTGCAAAAGAATAATTATAATAATATTAATTGTTGGGTAATTACAACACAATTATAACACAAATAGTTTGCTATCTTTGTAAAACAAACTACTATAGATGCAATCCAATTATAATACAAACCCAACACTATTATTAAAAACCTTTAGTAACACAAATAGTTTGCTATCTTTGTAAAACATACTGCTATAGTTGCAATCCAATTATAATACAAACACAACGCTATTGAATATACAAAAAATAAAGCTATTATTAAAAACCTTTAATAACAAATATACGCCGCTATTAAAAAAAAACAATTGCATCTTGAACAACGCTATCGTTAATTCGATAATTATAGCACACATTAAATCCGCTATCTAAAGTGTCCGACCTTTAATGACGGGCGCTATCAGAGCGTTTAATAAACCGCTATGGTATCCTACGATAGCGTTTTCGAACGCTAAGAAAAGGCATATTTCTTGTAGTGCGAGCTGTTTTACCAAGCCAACACCTTGATCAAGCCAAGCAGTCAATTCGATCAACTTGGAAAACAACTCCAAAACATAAACTCCACTTACCACCCCACTTGCCCATCACTTCTCTTACACCTCCACTACCCACACCAATACAAAGAAGTGTCCCCTCTTTGTCCTCTCTTTTTGCCACAACCATACTTCCACCACAAACCTTCACTTAACCACACCACTACAAGCTTCATCTTTAATTCACATCCACAAGCTTCAAAAACACAACTCCTCCCACCACACAAAAATTCGACCACCACTCTATAAAAGGGAGTACTCCTCACTCTACTTTACTTCATCACTCTCCTAACTCTCATAACTCGTATACTACCAAACTCTTTGGTTTTAAATCGTTTTCCTGAAGATTATATCACCTAATTTGCGAAGTTTTAGGAACTCTGCAGATTTTCACCAATTTTTTAAGCCTCATCAAACTCGGTTTCAGTTCTTTCACTTCTAAAATTTTCTGAATTTTAAATCCGGTTTTCATTCCTGAATTTTTTGAAACTGTGAAACGGTTCTCATTCATGAAAGCTTAACTTAAATTGAACTCCTGAACTTTTATGAAATTCGGTTTTGGCTTATCATCCCTTTAAAATTCGGGTTTCCTCCGTTGAAATTTGTGCTAGGCTCGTTTATACCCAAAGATTGAACTTAAATTTTATTGCAAGTATCAAGTGTTGAGAATCATAGTAATTTGATGCTTGTGTTTGCTGTTTGCCTTACAAAAATTTGGTCGTCACCTTGTTCTTAAATTTGCTGGTTCTGCTGGAAAATTAACTAACTTTTCTGGAATTATCTACTTTCATTTTCAGGAACAACATTCACCATGCCTAGACATTCAGCTAAAAGCCTTTTCGAGACTTTCCGAAGGAGACAAGCAGCTCATAGTGTTTTCCAAGATCACGTTGAGGTCTCCTCAGATGCCTCTCCAACTTTTCAACCCGAATCTAAACCAGAAGAGCAACCCGAAGAAATGGAAATCCAGGAAGATGAACCAGAATTCACCCCTCAGCAGCAACGTGCGCGTCAACTAGCTGCAAAATTTCTACGGAAGAAAAAATCACACCATCTTGATCAATTGGGGGTAGATGATACCGAACCAGAGTTCACCACCAAGGAAAAACTAGAAATGAAAAAGAAGGAAGCTGATTCTTTGAGAAGGAGAAAGGACATATCAAGGGGGAAGAAACCCATGATAATCGATGATGATGAGAGAAGTGAAGACCCCGACTACGAGGAAGATGAAGGCGTTCGGGGAATTGGACAGTAGATGGAGAACATGTATACAGAGCACATGTATACTGAATTCAAAAACAAAGTTGTCGACAGAGTACCCAAACAAGACGCATAATCATAATATCTAGCCGCCTTGTTGTCGATAGGTTTCAAGGGAAAGAGGTTCCCACATAAACACAATATGAAAGCCTTGGGGATTGATAAGGATGTCACCTACCTCTTCCAGTTGGCAGGAATAGATACATTTATGGCCACCCCTTCGGATGCTTACCAAGAGGAGACTTGCTATTTTTTAGCAACACTTCAACTTCATCGTGATAATGGCGACTTCCCTGAATACATTAGGTTTTCAATAATGGACAACACCTATGAAGTCACAATACCTCAGCTGGAAAAAATCTTTGGATTCACAAGGGGAGAAGATGTAGAAAAAGATTTTGCCCACAATGAGTTGCCTGCACTATGGCAGACAATATGCATCGGGATGTATGAGTCGGGGTAATCAAAGAACATAAGCATCATGAATCCGGTGGTGAGGTATTACCGAAAATCCGTCGCAGACACAATGTGTGGACGACACATGACTAGGGGCGTTAATGAAGGCGACTTAGGCATACTTGACCTGTCGTTGAAACCTCTTCTCTAGAACACTTGCGATGGTGAAATCATGCATAGGGACAGAGCTAATTCCAGTCTCTCTTGGGTAATGATCAAAAGAATGCTGGGATACAAGGAATGGGATAGAGGCCTATACAGGAAGAAAAGTAAGGGAGATCTGATCATTGGAGGGGTGATGACCCTATACTCAAAGCATGCAACGTCCCTCTGCAATATGATCGTCATCCACCAAGGTGGATAGACCTCAGTTACCTGAAGAAGTCACACTTCTTCACAGGTCCGAGGGACAAGAAGCTATACATCTTCGTCAATTCGGGTTTGGGGGAATCTCGACTGTTGATCCCCAATGTTGCTATCACCACCGTCAGGGAGAGGTAAAACATCGATTTCCAACCTGATGAGGATGTGCTTTATGTTCTAAGAGATGAAGAGGGTGCAAATGTAGTTGCTGACTTTGTTCCTGAAAGATCCAATGCTTCGGTCGAAGTTGAGATGAAAGAACCAGAGTGCTGATGAATCTCAAAAAACAAGGAAAGACAAGACCCTAGCTGAAGTCCACAAGAAACTTGGGAAGCTTCAGAAGTTGAAAAAGTTTCAAGACAACTACATCAAAAAGACCTTAGAGGACTTGACATCCCAAATCAAGAGCCTTGTCTCAAAGGTCAAGAAGGGAAGTTCTTCTGGTCGATAGCGTTCACCTTCCCAACCTCCTCTTACAAGAAGCCATTCCATCTCTATTGGTCTACGGGAGCCATGCATGGAGCAATCTCCCTATCACTCATCTTTTGAATCAGAAACAACTCATTGGAGAAAGAGACATCAATCTGCAAGGCACACGTCTGGAGTGGACAGTGGCCTGGATACTCGACCGGTGCAACCTGAAGCATCAAGCTCCGTCCCTTCTTTATACCCTATTAAGATCCATCTCCATCCAACCATTGTATAAATCCGCTGCATTTGTTTCTGTTTTCAATTTCTACCTGTTTATATATGTGTTTTTTGCTTTCGTTTTCTATCATCCTCCTACACACTCCTGAAAATTTGGATTACAAAAGAGACTGTGTAATTCGAGTTTGGGGGAGGGTTTAGGAGCTATCTAATGAAGTTTTTTGTTTTTGTTTCTTGATCTCCATTCATGCATATCATCTCAAGCATAGAAAAAACCCATAAAAATCTTAAAATCTTTCGAATATCGTTTTCCAAAACAGAGGGTTCATGTAGTTTCATTTAGGTTGTTAGTTTGTCATCTGCATCTGCATAGGGAATTAGGATGATAGTAACCTTGTAGTCTGAAGTAGTTGTCTAATGCCCTCATTATTAGTTGTCTAATGCATCATGATTAAGTCTGAAGTAAGACTGCACCATACTTCGAATGTGAAATTGCATGATCATTTCTTCCAGTAAACTGCAAGGAAATTTTGTTCAACACCAAAATGATGTTGCTCATGTTAACGCCATCACCCTACGAAGTGGGAAAGAGTTACCACCACGACAAGTTATTCTTAACACTAAAGAAAGTGTTGATCTAGTTGGAGGGATTTTTGTTTAAAAGAAGCTGAAGAAGAAGAACCTGCAATAATTGATTCTCAGAAGCCATTGTAACCACCATCGGTTGTGATCATCAAACCACCTCCTGCTGAGCAACCATCTGCAAGGCAGAAGAAGGATACACCCTTCATACCACCACCATACGTTCCAAGGTTTCCTTTCCCTTCTTGATTCAAGAAATAAATCATGGCAAAGTACAAAAGCGTATTTGAGAAATATATGAAGGACACTGAAATTAAAGTGCCTCTTCTTGACGCAATCAGTTTGATGCCTCCATACAAGAAGTTCCTGAAGGATGCTATCACCAAGAGAGGAAAAGAGATTCAGGGAATGGTGGTTCTAAGTGAACAATGTAGTGCGATCATCACAACGACCTCAATCCCAAAGAAGCTAGCAGATCCATGATCATTTACCTTACCCTGTTCACTAGGTCCTTTGTCCTTTGACAAATGCTTATGCGACCTAGGTGCTTCAATAAGTCTTATGCCTTTATCAGTTGCAAGGAAGTTAGGTTTCAGCAATTTCAAACCCTGCAATATATATCTGGTACTTGCAGACCGATCAGTGCGAATTCCACATGGAATCCTTGAAGATTTACCTGTGAAGGTTGGAGTGGCTAAAATCCCAACTGACTTCATGGTTTTAGACATGAGTGAGGAACCCAGAGATCCTCTGATTTTGGGCAAACCATTCTTGGCTACTGCTGGAGCTGTTATTGACGTTCAAAAACGAACAAATCAACTAAATATGGGTAAGGAACTAAAGATGACCTTCGACATTCAGGAAGTGATGAAGAAACCTGCTATTGAGGGGAGATTTTCTACATAGAAGGGATGGATCAACTTGCCGACAAACTGTTGGAAGAGATCAACGAAGAGGATCACCTCCAAACTGCATTAACCAAGAGTGGGGATAAAGGATACCTACACAGTGAATAGCTGTAGTATAAACTAATATTGGACTCAGACACACCAATGGAACCTGATGAAGCATTCGAGGACATTCAAGGGTCAGCACATCGGGTGTTCTCAGTTACACAGGAAGTTGAGCTCAATCGAAAATAACTGCACCCTAAAATATCTGAAGATTGATCTGAACTCAAGGCACCATCTATAGAGCTGAAACCACTTCCCAAAGGGCTAAGGCACGCCTTTCTTGGACCTAACTCCACATATCCAGTCATAGTGAATGATGAACTTAGTAACGATGAATTAAACTTGATGTTGACTGAATTGAGGAAGTTTAGGAGAGCTATAGGATATTCATTGGATGACATTAAGGCGATATCACCCAACCTATGCACCCATAGAATTAATCTTGAAAACGAATCCTACTATAGCATTGAACCCCAAAGAAGGCTAAATCCTAACTGGAAAGAAGTAATAAAAAAAAGAAATATTAAAGTTTTTGGTTGTTGGTGTTATCTACCCTATCTCAGATAGTACTTGGATATCACCAGTTCATTGTGTCCTAGAAAAGGGAGGAATTACCGTGATTAAAAACGATAAAGATGAACTAATACCAACCCGAAAAAATCAATGGACATAGGATGTGCACTGATTACAGGATGTTGAATGCTGCATCTAGAAAAGATCATTTCCCATTACCCTTTATTAACCAAATGTTAGAACGCCTAGCAAACCATCCCTGGTATTGTTTCCTTGATTGTTATAGTGGATTTTCCCAAATCCCTATCCACCCTCAAGATCAGGAAAAAACCACATTCACATGCCCTTACGGTACTTTTGCATATAAAAGGATGTCATTTGGCCTTTGCAATGCGCCTGCCACCTTTCAAAGGTGCATGACTTCAATTTTTTCATATTTAATAGACGAGATAGTAGAGGTGTTCATGGATGATTTCTCCGTGTACGGCTCTTCTTTCTCCTCCTGTTTGTTTAATTTTTGCAGGGTACTCACCAGGTGTGAAGAAAAAAATTTGGTCTTAAACTGGGAAAAGTGTCACTTCATGGTCAGGGAAGGGATTGTCCTTCGACACAAAATCTCTCAAAAAGGGATCGAAGTAGACAAGGCAAAGATCAATGTCATGATGCAACTACAACCACCAAGTACAGTGAAAGATGTGAGGAGTTTCCTAGGGCATGCTGGGTTTTACAGGAGATGTATCAAAGACTTTTCGAAGATAGCAAGACCCATGACGAGGCTATTATGAAAGGAAACCGAGTTTGACTTCGATTCAAAATGTCTCAAGGCGTTCCACCACATAAAAGAGGCTTTAGTATCCTCTCTTGTAGTCCAAGCTCCAAATTGGGATTACCCCTTCGAGATCATGTGTGATGCATCTGACTACGCAGTTGGAGCAGTTTTGGGGCAGAAAATAGATAAGAAAGTGCATGTCATTAACTATTCCAGTAGAACCATGGACAATGCTTAGTTAAAATACGCTACAACAGAAAAGGAGTTTCTAGCAGTCGTCTTCGCATTTGAGAAATTTAGAAGCTACTTGGTTGGTTCAAAGTTTATAGTCTATACTGATCACACAGCACTAAGTCATATCTATGCAAAGAAGAAGGACACTAAACCAAGATTGCTTAGATGGATTCTTTTATTAAAAGGATTTGATATGGAGATAGTGGACAAGAAGGGTATTGAAAATGGAGTAGCAGATCACTTGTCAGGAATGAGGATCGGCGACTCAGTGGCAATTGACGATTCTATGCCCGAAGAGCAACTCATGATAATCATACATGTGCATTTTTAGAAAATGAAGTAGTGACCACAAAAGAAGCACCATATTATGCATACCTAGTTAACTTCAAAATTTGTGGAACAGTCCCTGGGGATTTTGACGAACGTAGAAAGAGGAAGTTCTTGAATGATGTAAATCATTACTACTGGGATGACACTTTTTTTACAAAAGGGGTCCGGACAGATTATTCAAAAGGTGCGTAGCTGAAGATGAAGTGCAAGGAGTTCTGGAACACTGTCATGGTTCTTCTTATGGAGGAAACTTTGCAACATTCAAGACTGTTCATAAGACCCTGCAGGCAGGTCTGTGGTGGCCAACAATTTTTATGGACACACACGGTTTCATCTCTATGTGTGACCCTTGTCACAGAGCAGGTAACATTTGGAAAAGAAATGAGATGCCCCATAATAAAATATTAGAAGTTGAAGTGTTCGACGTTTGGGGAATTGACTTCATGGGACCATTCATCCCCCCCCCTCTTTTGGTAATAGTTATATTCTGGTAGCTGTCGACTACGTCTCAAAATGGGTAGAAGCAATTGCATGTCCTACCAACGATGCAAAGGTGGTTCTGAAGCTTTTCAAAAACATCATTTTCCCAAGATTTGGGGTTCCAAGGGTAGTAATCAGTAATGGTGGCTCTCACTTCATAAACAAAGTTTTGAAAATCTGCTGAAGAGATATGGAGTGAAGCATAAGGTAGCAACACCTTATCATCCACAAACGAGTGGATAGGTTGAAGAATCAAACAGATAGATCAAAGCGATTTTAGCATAAGTTGTTGGAACCTCTAGGAGAGATTGGTCAATAAAGCTAGATGACGCACTATGGAAATATAGGACAGCTTTTAAGACTCCAATAGGACGAACACCTTTTCAAATACTCTATGGAAAGGCATGCCACTTACCAGTTTAAGTGGAGTATAAGGCACTCTGGAAAACTAAACTCCTTAACTTTGATCTCAAAACATGTCAAGAGAAAAGGGAAATAGAGTTGCATGAACTGGAGGAAGTCAGACTCAATGCTTATCAGAGTTCCAAATTATACAAGGAAAGGACCAAGGCGTTTCATGACAAAAAGATTTTAGTAAGGGAAATCAATGCTGGTGACCAAGTCCTTTTATTCAACTCAAGGCTGAAGCTATTCCCAGGAAAGCTCAAATCCAGATGGTCTGGGCCATTCTCTGTTGAAGAAGTTCTACCGTGTTGAGCTATTACATTGATTGGAAGAAATGGGAATGAATTCACAATGAATGGAAAACGAGTAAAACCATACTTCGCAGATAGGACAATCTCAGAAGAAACCTCAGTTCTCCTTGGAGAGCCGTGTCAGGGTCATTAATCTAAAAAACAGGAAGTCAAGCTTAGTGACTTTAAACAAGCTCACTTGAGACGAAATCCCATGTCTATCTTTGTACATATTCAATTTAAATATCTTTAATTTCAGTACTTCATTTAATGCATTTTAGTTTTAATTTGGTTTTGGTGTCTTAGGTACCTAGGGGATACATTTTGGACACTTTGCAATGATTAAAATTGAGAAGTGGATTAGCTCGAACCTTTGATCAAGCCCCGACAATGCGTTTAGGTCCGATCGAGCCATGGTAACACAACCATCGAGCCGAGCTCTAAAAAAGATCGAGCCAAAACGTCTCGACAACCATTGAGCCGAGCAAGGTTTGATCGAGCCAACCCTCACGACGTGATTGAGCCATGTTTACGCTTTGGCCAAGCCATTTTTCAAAGGGATCGAGCCGTCTTAAAGCATGCTCGAGCCAATTCTCACAAAAAGATCGAGCCACTTGATCGAGGTCATCGTACCACCACGTCAAAATGCTTAAGTCACCAAGGCATCGCGATCGAGCTATTTTGCTAACAACCATGATCAAGCCATTCTAACACACGGATCGAGCCACTTTTTCGATAGGATTGAACCAAGCATTCACAATGTCCGAGCCTTCATTGAACCACATCGATCAAGCCAAGCCTCCAAGTTACCTCCACCACCCACTCCATGCCAAAGAAGTGTCCACTCCATACTTTCAAAGATTCCCAGACAAAACTCTTACACCTTAATCTCCAACCACACAAATCACCTTTACCTCTCCTCCACAAACTTTCACCTTGCTTAACATCCACAAGCTTCAACAACGTTTCTCCTCTACATGCACATCTCGACCCTCGCTCTATATAAGGAAGTTCCATTTCTCTTACACTCTCATCACTTACATAAAACCTTAACTCTTTTTGAAATCATCACTTTGATCAAGGGATTTAACAAAGAAATTGTCATGTTGAACCATCTACATCTTGGCTCGATCCCAAGCCAGCTCTGACTCGACGTGCCGACTCGATGACACATCAAGCTACCTTGACCTTCTGGCTTGACGACACATGAAGCTACGACTCGGCCAAATGCCAGTTTCAGAATGAACCAGATATAAAGATCAAGATCAATCATTACGTTTTTTCTTATAGAGTTTTTAGGGTTTTTTCTAAACTACTATATAAGCCCTAAAAACGCCTCTTTTTGGACCAAGCTTTATTTTATGCCATTTTGGGTTTTTGTCTTATGTTTCTTTTCTCTCAGTTTTCCTTTGATATTCTTATTGATCAAAAGCCAGAAATCTTATGAAGTTTATGTTTAGTTTATGATTTATTCATGTTCATGTTTAGTTTAAGCTTGTGAACTATCTAATGCATATTGATCTACTGCTTTAGGGCATCTTCAATAGTTAGCTTCATTTTTTGCTTCAGAAATGCACTTTCTTCAAAATGAAGCAAAAAAAATGAAGCAACATTCTCTCCAATGGTTTGCTTCATTTTTTCTAATATTATTAAAATATTATATTTTATTTACTACTAAGTGGTATTTACACCTTTTGGGTTTTTTTAATTTACTAATTTTTCCCAATCTATTTATTTGGCAATAGTTCAAGAAAATCTTGATTGAACAAAAATTATACATTAACATCGAAATAAGACTATAATACACAACATAGTAGAAAAGAAACAAAAATAAGATATTTTATGATGAAGCACTAGACATATATTTTTCCAAAAATGATCAATTAACGCATTCTGAAGTGAGAAATAAGCTTCTTTATCTTCGATTTTTCTAAATCGAGCAAGATATTTTTGGAACTTAGTACTTTCATTCTCTTTTATGTCAATCTCCGGAGGTGGAACTTATCTACAGACTTCAATTGGAGCATCAAGGTCACGCTCATCCTCGATTATCATGTTATGTAAAATTATACAAGTAGTCATTATATCTTGTATGACATCTTTTTTCCAAATCGAACTCGCCCTTTCACAATTGCAAAACGTGATTGAAGAACTCCAAATGCACGTTCCACATCTTTCCTACATGATTATTGTTGCGTAGCAAAATATACTTTTTGGGACCCATTGGCTCATGAATAGTTTGCACTATAGTAGACCATTTTGGATATATACCATCGGCCAAATAATAACACATACTATATTTTTTTCCCCGAATAACATAATAAGCAGGAGGAAAAATACCTTGAGCGAGATTGGTGAAAAGACCCTAATATTCGTGCATATATTCAAGTTGAACGAACACGAATTTTACTAGAAAGGAGTGCACAACAACAAACTCAACAAGCTCCTCAAACATCAAATCCATTCGAAAAATATTTTAAAGATTTAAGTGGATCCAAAAGTGGTTTACCGGATTTCTAATTATTAATTTTGATGTATTATGTTTATTTTTGCTTATTTTTATATTAATTATGTATTTTGAATTTTACTTTTGTTATGTATTTATAATTTGTATTTTTATTTTCTATTTAATATTTATTTTTATTATATTTAGTGTTTAACAGAAAGTATATAACTTTATAAGATAAAATTGGATAATATCACTATACATATTTTGTTTAAGAATGAATTAATAATAAAGTTAAAGTAGATGACCAATTTACAATTAAAAAACTTCATCTTCAAAAAATGAAGCAATGAATAGTGTTGCTTCAAATTTGAAGCAACACTATTCAATGCTTCATTTTGAAGCAAGAAATGAAGCACCATTGGAGTGAATTTTGCTTCAAAATGAAGCAAAAAGTGGAAAATGAAGCACCATTGGAGATGATTTTACACCTTTAATCTTGTTTTCTGTCTTCATCATCATTTATGGGTTCTGTTACTGTTTCATTTGATCACTTTTTTCTGGGTTGGTGTTTTAGTTGTTCTTGATATTTATTTTCTGCATCTATGATTTTTCGTCTTGATCATCATCCTCTTGTTTTTCTGACTTTGTTGTTCTTACTGTTTTCATAGTTTGACTTTTGATCATGATGTTTTGTTTAGAAGTTATGTTTTCTGGTTTTCTTGATTTCATACCCACCATGTGTAGTGAGTAGTTACCTAGGTTCCATGAGGATGGGGTACATGATGTCTCTGTATTTTCATGGTTTTTAGAAGTCATTTAGCATCAATTTTTAGGCCTTTAGGTTTTCATATGTTGCATTTATAGTTGTTATTGGAAAGTTTGTGATTTTTTACTGATTTTTGCATTAGCAGTTGCATATACATGCATTTTGGAGATTTTTCAAGATGATTTGTGAGAATTCAAAGGAGGAACGAAAATTGCATGGAACTGAACGAGCTCAAGCGTGGAACAAGTCACCATAAAGCCACCTTCGGTCCAGCTCGATCACAACCCAAGTTCGGCTCGACCTCTCTCTCTCTCTCTCGGCCACCTCGATCGTGCATGCTCTTTGGCTCGATCTCGTGATCGAGCCACATCTACTC
>OVBE01015428.1:0-11492 GCA_900406425.1 Iberis pinnata | reverse complement strand
AATGTGCCTCAGTCTCATTTGATGCAAGTTGGTATGACATATATGGTCTAATTCTGAGGCTTCTTCTTTCTTATTTTTGAAACATTAGTGGTTTGATTTTCGTGTCGATGTTTGTCTTTGAAGAATCTGATGAGTCTTTAAATAGTCAAATTTGTAGTGTATCTTTGTAGAGGAAAAGAGCTTGTGCCTAATTATGATTTCAGATGTTTTAATGGTTGTCATATAAAAACAACTACCAGTTAACCTTTGGAGTTCAATGTGGATAAACCGATCCGAACTGAATTATGTTATATGGTATGGTTTTGGATAAATCGTATAAACCGTTTGGATACGTATATTTAAAAATCATGGATATGGATATGGTATAGATATTAACCGATTAAACCGATAAAAATCGACATTTTAATTTAAAAAATATATATATATCATATAATATGTATAGATTTGCAATTTACTATAAAAACCCAATGTTAATATAAGAAAAAGAAACAAAAGTTAATGATGATTGACATTACTGTAAGAGAGTTCAATAGTTTTGATTTTTTTCACTTTATCATGTGGAACTATCATAGCTTCTGTTATTTTTTATTTGCAGTCATCACTTTTTTATGTACAAGTAAGGACATCGTTTAACTTTTGAAGTTTGAATTATCTACTTTATCCCTTTATAACTAATGTGGAATTAGTATAACTAGTTTTCTTACTTGTTATCGTATTTTTTTTACGTACAAGTATATCAATCAATAAGAATAAACCGAAAACCGATGGTATCCAAACCGAACCGAACCGAAATAGATATGGTTTAAATATGATAGTTATTTTTTTTAGATCGAAAAAACTGAACTGATATCCACATTGAACACTCACCAAAGTTTGGAGTATTTTTATTTTATTTTACATATTGTCAACCATTAAAACATCTTGCAACTGATTCTCTTCTTCTTTAAGAGGCTCTTCAAGTATGTTAGACAATTTTGGTGGAAATAGTCGCCCACGGTGATTATATATCATGTAGACATGAAATATGAGTTATGTGGTAAAGTCACCGCCCGGCAAAAGTTTTGAAAGAATAAATTTAACATATTCACTTCATCTAACAAAGACCAATACAAAATCAACTCAACAGGCAGAATGTGTAGGAAGATAGGTGAGAGGCCGTGACATAGACAGAATAATCCTATTTCACCAAATAGCATGTATGATCATGAATCTATGAACATTCTAAGTCAATGGTCAAAATATATTAAGTATAGAGTTCCATGATTCAGACTGATAAACACTCATGAACAATATCAAGTTCCAAAGACATCAAAGCTAGACTCTAGGCAGAGCATGCCCTGATGGGAAGCTGGAGAAACAAAGACTTCAGGCTCATAATTTATATAAATTGTAGGGGCATCAGAAACCAGTTATCATATACAGCGCAATTGGTTAAACGTGCCTTTAAAGGGATTTCTTGGGACGATGATATGCCCTTCAATGTCTATGTCTCAAAGAAGAAGAGGTTAAATGAAGCTTCAAAGCTCCAGAGAGAAGACACTAACAAGTGAATGAAGCAGAGATAGCACGTGAAGGCTTGAAGATTAACAAGTTGTTAGTTTTAAGAGTCCGTTATTCTGTTTTTCTCTCTGTTTCATAGTTAGTTAAATTCTGTTTTTTTTCTGTTTGAGTCTGTTAACAGAGATTCATCTATATAAGTGAATCTCTGCGCATTTGGGAGGGTTATGCATAGCATCAGAGAAATTGTAAAGTCATAGTGTGTTCTGATTTGGGAATTGAGAACATAGATTAAGCTCTGTTTGTTCATTCCTACTCTGTAATTCTCTGTTTTGATTGAAATAAACAAGCAGTTTCTATCAAATTGGTGCGGTGTAGTGACATTGGATCGACAATTCGCGGATTATCAATCAAGAAGAATGGCGAGAACATCAAAGAAAGATACACAAGTTCTAATTGAAGAAGAAAGTCACAAGACGATTAATCAGGAACATCCGAGTGAAGCAGAAAATTCGTAAGACCAGCTGAAATCGACATCGATGGAGATGGTTCTCAAAGCTCAAACAGCCTTTGAAAAGAGCACAAATGACAAATTTGAAGATTTTGGAGTCCGATTTGAAGATATTGGAACCACATTTGAAGATCTCGGGAGTAAAATGGAAGCAATTTTTGTTCTGTTACAGAAAAATTCTGTCAAACAACCAACAAAAGAGTTTGTATATGAAGAAATAGAAGATGATGAAAAAGATGTTCATCAGGTACGTCATTCATTCTCTGCTCCAAATCCTAATATGAAGCAGAATGAATTCACAAATCAAAATAGATTGGTTGCCAATAGAGAAAATCTGTTAAGAAAAATTGACATGCCAATGTTTGAGGGTGAAAATACATATGGATGGATTTCTTTAGTAGAAAGATTTTTCAGAATTGGGGGTTATAATGCAAGTGAGAAATTAGAACTAGTTTCTATGAGTTTAGAAGGGGATGTTTTGAGCTGGTTCAACAGTGAGATGGTGAGGAAACCTTTTAGAAATTGGAGTGATTTCAAGAAAAGGTTGATTTTAAGATTTAGCAAAGAAAAGATCAGATACCATAGTCAATTGTTGTTTGCAGTAAAACAAAAAGGTCCAATTGCTGAATACATTCATGAGTTTGAAGACTTGTCTTTACAAGTTACTGGTTTAGATGAAAAACAGTTAGAAGGAATTTTTATGAATGGACTTAAGCCTGAAATGCGTGAAGTTGTGAATATGTGTAAACCATTAGATTTGCCTGAAATGGTAGCCACGGCTTATCAGATGGAGGATACAACAATCTATAGAATGGTGTGCAAAGAAATGGCCAAAGATGGAAGAGTGCCAAATTATCAGAAACCAGTTTACACAAACTGGAAAATGAAGACTGTAACTCCTTCTACTAATCCAAATACAAGTCAAAATGTTATCAAAGAAGTAAGTTCTACTTCAAACAGACATCAAGTCAAGTTGACAGATGTTGAGTTAGCCCAAAAAAAGAGAGATGGACTATGTTTTAAGTGTGATGGCAAGTTTTTCAGAGGACATGTCTGTCCAAACAAAACATTACAAGTGATTACAATGGCAAATGGTTATGCTATGGAAGTATTAGAAGATCATGAGTTTGAGGATAGTGATGAGGAACAACAACATGATCAGACCTGTATGGAACTTTCTATGAATTCTTTCTTGGGAAAGGCTTCTCCTGCTACTACTAAAATTCAAGGACTGTTATAAGGACAACCAGTGATTGTAATGTTGGATAGTGGAGCAACACACAATTTTATAACTCCAACAATGGTACAAAATTTAAAGCTAATCACTGAACCAAAAGCTAATCTGGATATTCTACTTGGTACATGAATTTCTGTTAAGGGTTTGGGAGTTTGCAGAAGGGTCTCATTTCAATTACAAGGATTACATTTTCAATTGGATCTAATTGCATTGGAATTAGGCTCTGCTGATATCATTTTGGGTGTACAGTGGCTGAGAACATTAGGAAAATGCTTGATGGATTGGGAAACACATGAGCTTACTTTCTGGAAAGATGGGAATGAAATCACATTAAAGGGAGATTTGTCATTACAAAAGCAGAAAGTATCTTTCAAATCTTTAGAACCAGAAAGAATTGTCAGTGTAAGGAATTTACATATGGAATACAGTAGCATTGAACTATCTTCATTGCAAGAGAATACACTTCATCCACATGTAGAAGTAATTCTACAATCTTTTGAAGGAGTGTTTCAAACACCTACTGGCTTACCTCCCCTAAGAGGTAGAGAGCATGCTATTGTATTAAGAAATGGAGTAGGTCCTATAAGTGTAAGACCTTACCGGTACCCTCATGCTCATAAGGAGGCTATGGAGAAATTGGTAAAAGAGATGTTGGAATCAGGAGCTATAAGGCCTAGTCACAGTCCATATTCTAGTCCAGTTCTTTTGGTGAAGAAAAAAGACAATTCTTGGAGATTTTGTGTGGATTAAAGAGCATTGAACAGAGCAACAATTCCAGATAAGTTTCCAATACCAATGATTGATCAATTACTTGATGAATTACATGGAGCTAAGCTGTTTTCTAAGTTGGATTTAAGATCTGGTTATCACCAAATCAGAATGAAAGACACAGATATAGAAAAGACAGCTTTTAGAACTCATGATGGCCACTATGAGTTTTTTGTTATGCCATTTGGATTGACAAATGCTCCAACAACTTTCCAAGCTTTGATGAATGAAATTTTCAGATCATTTTTTAAGAAAGTTTGTGTTAGTATTCTTTGATGACATTTTGATATACAGTTCATCTATGGAAGATCATATCAGGCATTTACAGATTGTGTTGGACATGTTTGTTCAGTTCAAATTATTTGCCAATAAGAAGAAACGCTCTTTTGCTCAATCTCAAGTGGATTATCTTGAATATATTATTACTGAAGCAGGAGTAGCCACTGATCCAACAAAGATTTCAGCAGTAAAGGAGTGGCCAGAACCAAAAACAGTTAAAGAATTGAGGGGATTTCTTGGTCTAACAGGATATTACATGAGATTTGTAAGGAATTATGGGTTGATAGCCAAGCCTTTGACAGAGCTATTGAAGAAAGATGAATTTTTTTGGTCAGCCTCAGCTCAAGTAGCCTTCTCAGAACTTAAAAATGCAATGGTTACTGCTTATGTGCTAGCTTTACCAAACTTTCAAGAATTGTTCATTATTGAGTCAGATGCATCTGGATTTGGCTTAGGGGCTGTGTTGATGCAAGGCAAACACCCTATTGCATATTTCAGTCATGGCTTAACTGATAGGGAACAACAAAAGCCTATCTATGAAAGAGAACTTATGGCAATTGTTTTGGCAATTTTGAAATGGAGACACTACTTATTGGGCAGACGTTTCATTGTTAGAACAGATCAAAAGAGTCTGAAATATTTGCTGGAACAAAGGGAAGTAACACTGGATTATCAGCATTGGTTAACAAAGATTTTGGGATATGACTTTGACATTGAGGACAAAGGTGGTTCTGAGAATATGGCAGCTGATGGGTTATCAAGAATTGTGAATCATTCTCAGCCATCTGCAGCTTCTCTATTATTAGCTTTAACCATTCCTGTTGTGTTACAGATTCAAGACTTATATCAAGAGATAGACAGAGATGTGGAATTATAAGAAATTTTGAGTAAAGTACGTAAGGGTGATCTGGTGAAATCTGGTTTTACTGTGGTTAATGACAAATTGTTTTACAAAGGCAGGTTAATGATTTCTAAAGCTTCTGCTATGATTCCCTTAATCATTCAAGAATCACATGATGGACTTCTTGGTGGTCATTCTGGTGTGCTCAAGACATTACAAAAGATTCAAACTCGTTTCCACTGGAAATCAATGAAACAGGCTGTACAACAGTATGTAGCAGAGTGTACAATTTGTCAGACTCATAAATATTCAACTTTGAGTCCAGCTGGATTATTAAATCCAATACCAATTCCTAATCAGATTTGGGAAGACATTTCTATGGATTTCATTGAAGGATTGCCTAAGTCTCAAGGGTTTAATGTGATATTAGTGGTGGTGGACAGACTTACTAAGTACAGCCATTTCATTGGCTTACTTCATCCTTTTACTACTAAGGATGTGGCTTTGAAATTCATCTCTGAAGTGGTGAAATTACATGGTTTTTTAAGATCAATTATATCAGATAGAGACAAGATATTTTTGAGTAACTTTTGGAAAGAGAGTTTTAAGGCTGCTGGTACTAAACTTAGGTTCAGTACAGCTTTCCACCCTCAATCTGATGGCCAGACTAAAGTGATAAACATGTGCTTAGAGACTTACCTGAGGTGCTTCACTTCAACTCATCCAAAGAAATGGTTTAGATTCTTACCATGGGCTGAGTTATGGTGCAATTCTTCTTATCACACTTCATTAAAATGCACCCCTTTCAAGCTGGTTTATGGCAGGGAACCTCCATCCTTATTACGTTTTGAAGAAGGGAGCACATAGAACTTTGAGTTGGAGGAATTATTGAAAGAAAGAGATGCAGTGTTGGATTCAATTAAAGGAAATCTGATTAGAGCTCAAGATTTGATGAAGAACAATGCTGATAAGCATAGAAGAGATTTAGAATTTGTGGTGGGAGACATGGTATTTTTGAAACTGAGGCCATACAGACAACAATCTGTTAGCAAGAGACTTTGTCAAAAATTGGCTGCTCGTTATTATGGCCCTTTTGAAGTAGTACAGAGGATAGGCAAGGTTGCATACAAGCTCCAGTTACCAGCCACTTCGAAGATCCATCCTGTTTTTCATGTCTCCCAATTAAAGCCGGTATTGGGTAAAAACCATCAGGTACAACAATTGCCTGTCTCGGTGAATATGGATGATGAATTAGTTGTGGAACCATTGGCTTTGGTGGATACAAAGTATGATTCGGAAGGCCATCTTTGGGTTTTAATAAACTGGACAAATCTTCCTTCTCATGAAGATAGCTGGATCCGTGCGGGAGAGTTAAAGAGACAGTTTCCTGATTTTAAGCTTGAGGATAAGCTGGTTCTTCAGAACCGGGGTATTGATATGCCCTTCAATGTCTATGTCTCAAAGAAGAAGAGGTTAAATGAAGCTTCAAAGCTCCAAAGAGAAGACACTAACAAGTGAATGAAGCAGAGATAACACGTGAAGGCTTGAAGATTAACAAGTGGTTAGTTTTAAGAGTCTGTTATTCTGTTTTTCTCTCTGTTTCATAGTTAGTTAAATTCTGTTTTTTTCTGTTTGAGTTTGTTAACAGAGATTCATCTATATAAGTGAATCTCTGCGCATTTGGGAGGGTTATGCATAGCATCAAAGAAATTGTAAAGTCATAGTGTGTTCTGATTTGGGAAATTTGGGAATTGAGAACAAAGATTAAGCTCTGTTTGTTCATTCCTACTATGTAATTCTCTGTTTTGATTGAAATAAACAAGCAGTTTCTATTAGACGAATTCGATCCCCATTTACTAAATGTATGCTTAAAAAGCATCATTTTTGTCTTCAGACACTAGGCATTAGATAATGAATATTATCTTCACTTTTGAAATCTCAATATGTTAGTAGTTTGTTGAGTAACGATAATAACTTGCAACTTATCCAAAGACTTAACTGAAATAACTTGCAATAACTACTCATCGATTGAGATCTTTTCAATCTATTTAACAAGCATCATGTAAAAGTAAGGTGATTCAGTCAGCAAATGCAAAAAAAAATTCATATAGGTTGAATAGTTATCGCATAAACAACTAACCTTGTCTAAGGGGTGGCCCTGGGCTAAAGCGCGTAAAGCAAGGGATTTAGGCGTCAAAATTAATATAATTGTTAGGGCACCAAATTTATTAGAAACACTTTTGATGTGATCCTTGATGACTCACAAACTGAATTTAGAACAATGAAGGATCAAGACAATTCCAAGACTTTGGAGCTACCGAATGGAGCAATCACAAGAAACAAAGCAAAGAAGCTAGCTAAAATCATAGAGGATATGCTAAGTAAAACTCAAAGCAAGGAGCAAGAAGTTGTATCAAACTATTTCAACATCATTCAAGCATTTGAAGAAGATCAAGGTATTCACTAAGTAGTTAAGTGGTTTATCTAGTACTGTTTTTCCTATGCTTCGGTTTTGTCCCAATTAGGATTTCTCAAGTATATATAGGTTTTAATGAGGCTAGGTAAATTACTTTCATCTATATTACTTAGTAATACTTTGATCTAGTTGAAGACTCTAAATAATTTGGAGTGTTTGAGAAGCTTCTAAAAGAAATCAAGAAAATCAAAGAGTCGCATTAAAGACAAAGCATGCATGGAGACTAGACAAATACATGATATAACATATAAATTTAAAAGTAGAGATTTATATGGTTTTTTAAAAGCATATGATTTTTTTTTTCTAAATATCAAAGCTAACGATATTTTTCTCAAGATTTTAAAAGTTTGAGTTTTTTTCTGGTATTTTACCTTTTTCTTAGTTGTTGTATAATATCGTGGTAGAAATGATTCTCTTAAAAATGAAATTATAATTACATCTTTTTCAAAAATGTATGTTTAGATTATCTAAATTCTATTTTTCCTCTTAATTGACTATAAACTTTTATAAATTTGGTTGGATGGATTACGAGAAAAATGTCAACAAAGCCTGAACTACTGAAGTTTGGCAAAAAAAAAAGCTTAAACTTTTAAGTTGGCCATTTAAATCCTTAATTTTTTTATTGAAACCATTTAAAGATTTAAGTTTGATGGGCCATATTAAAATCATAGTTAGTCAATAGTTAAATATATTTAACTATGTTAATATGTTGTTAGACACACCAGTTAAGTGAAACGAATCATTTTCACATAAACAACTAAAACTGATGAAAAATGTTCAAAAGTCACTAACCTTGAACCTCTCCCTGCTTCGCAATTCCCAATTGTTCCAGTTATACCTCCACCACTCAATTAACACCAAATGACAAGTCGATCCAAAAACCATATAACCAAGCCGAAATCCAAAATTCAGTCTTCAAGTTTCTGGTCCCTCATCTTTGTCTGATCCAAAAACCACTCAATTAATCTGTTAGTCAAGCTTTGAAAGATGAGCATCAAAGAGATGCCATGTCGGGAATTTTATGCTCTCACAGCAAATGTTACTTGGGAATTAGTATTACCTTCTGCACATTATAATTTAATCACTTGTCGTTGAGTATTTACAATAAAGTATAAAGCAAATGGTGAGGTTGATCGTTACAAAGATCGACTTGTTGCTCGGGGATTCAATCAACGGTATGATATAGATTATCAGGAAACATTTAGTCTAGTAATTAAGTCCTCTACAATCCATTTGATGCTTGATATTGCTATAAATCGATATTGGCCAACCAACAGTTGGATGTAAACAACACTTTCTTATCACATATGAGTCTACATGAAGCAACCTCCTGGTTTTGTCGATAAAGATCGTCCTCATGATGTATGTCGTTTGCGGAAAGCTATTTATGGTCTCAAACAAGTTCTTTGTGCTTGGTATATGGCACTCAAATCTCATCTTCTCAACACTGGTTGCCGATATGTCTTTGTTTATCTGCAGACGTGGGGACTCGGTTACTTATGTCTTGGTTTACGTTGACGCTATTCTTGTCACAAGTAATGACTCTCACCAACTTCACTATGTTCTTCGCGCTTTGGCAGAGAGGTTTTCTATCAAAGATCATGTCGATTTTCATTATTTTTTCTAGGAACTGAGGCAGTTCGTTCTACACATGGTCTTCATCTGATGCAATGCAAGTATATTCATGATTTACTTCGCAAGCATAACATGGTTGGTGTTAAACTTGTCTCTATACCAATGCAGACTACTACTAAATTGGGATTAAATAGTGGCACTGTTCTTGATGATCCTTCATTGTACAGATATGTTATTGGTAGTTTACAGTACTTATTATTTACGCGTCATGATATTGCTTTTACGGTCAACCGTCTTTCGCAATTTATGCATCGTTACAGAATAACATTGGACAATGACTTAACAGATTTTACGGTATTTAGCAGGGACACAAAATCATGGGATTTTCTTCCATCAACAACGTCCTCTCACTTTACATGCCTATTCCGATGCGGAATGGGCTGACGACACATACAATTACATCCCCACTAATGCTTATGTTGTTTATATGGGCAAGTATCCAATATCATGGTCGTCTAAGAATCAACGAGGTGTTTCTCGATCGTCCACTGAAGCTGAATATCGAGCTGTTGCAAAAACTTCATGGGAGATCTAGTGGTTATGTTATCTTCTTATGGAGCTTGGTATTCAGCTTCCATCGCTTCCGGTGATTTATTGTGACAAAGTTGGAGCTACGTATCTCTGTGCTAATCCGGTTTTTCATTTTAGGATGAAGCACATCACTCTTGATTATCACTTTATGAGAAATCAAATCCAAGGCAGACTTCTACGAGTTTCTCATGTTTCAACTAAAGACCAATTGACTGATGCGTTAACTAAGCCACTGCCTAAACAACCTTTCACAATTGCTTGCAACAAGATGGATGTCATAAGTGGCTTCATCTTGCGGGGGCGTATAAAGGAAAGTTCATATATGTAAAGGATTCCTATGTCTTTTGTATTAACCTAGAGTGTTTTACATGGTTGTATATATAATTTGTACATTTTAACCTATTTTCTATAAGAATTACTTCTTCTGCTATGTTTTTCTGATATCGCACTAAAACATTAGATGGTTTTAAATTTTTAATGACTAAAGTTTCATTAATATACGTTATGGCTAAAAAGAGGTATATGGTCATTTCAGCGCCAAAGCTAATGAGGACCTTGTTTGTCACCTGCTACTAGTATGTTTTGTCTTATTCGTTGAAACTTTGCTGATTGTCAGCGGCGGTTTCGGTAAGCTTGCTTCTGTTTTGGTTTGCTTTGAAGTGTGGCTGAGTTGAGCCTTGGTTCAGTCAGATTATGCTTGGGTAGGGTTTTGAGGTCATGTGTAGCCTTTTTTGTCTAGCTCAGTCATAATTTTTGTCTCTGAAACTTTCTATTTCCATGGCTTTCCTTTCCTCTGCCGCTTCATACAGATGTGAGGTTTGAGTGTTTCTTGGTGTTTCTTAGAGGTTTATCTTCTGGATGGTACATTGTTGTTAGGGCATCTACATGTTCGTTTTGGAGTCTGTTAGGCTTCAGCTTGAGCTTAATACCAACAGTGGAGTCGGTTTCTGGTTCTTCTCTTGCGTGGGGGTGGCTTTTTCAAGTCGGTAGGTGGCTTGGCGAGTTCTTGACTCCGTCCTTTTCATTTCTTTGTGTTTGCGTCTTTTGTTGGTGTAGCTGTTAGCTCGTGTTTGATCTCCGGCTCAGTCTTTCTGGTGTGGGACTACCGGTTTGGGTCTTCTCAGTGCTTTGTTCTTGACTCTCCTTCGGTCTTACCTGTTCATTTGAACCTTCGTGATTTGGCTATTAGTTCGGAAGTTTTGGTTTTGGAAGTTTTGTCTATGCCTGTTGGCTTTTGATTTGTTTAAAGTGTATCACTCTGATGTATTTTGAAGTTACCTCTCTTTGTTTAATCAATAGACAGACAAATTTTTTTTGTAAGAGTAATTTATAGTCGGATGGTAGGTCATAATATATTATATACTGTTACAAAAGCAATAATTCATGTGATAATTGATCAAATGGATCAATTGGATAAATTGAGAATATGAAGTCCAACATCAAACTTTACTCATTTTGCTCTATAAATACAATTCGTTCTTTACTTGTAAAATTAAAACTCGCAACTCAAAAAGATCCATTAATAAAATCATACTTATTCTTTCACCAAAATCTAGTTTTAATAATAATTTAAGTTTCTGATCCAAATTTCTTGAATATAATTTTTTTTTCCTGAATTCATATTTTTTCAAGCGGACAAAAATACTGCTCCGATTATAGCATATACCATATTAACATTAGTATTTTGTCTACGTTAATGTGATATTGTTGTTTTCAC
>OVBE01015427.1:0-11493 GCA_900406425.1 Iberis pinnata | reverse complement strand
GCTACAGTGATCTGTTCTCTGCAGCATTAGTTTTAGGATTAAATTCTAAACCTATCAATTGATAGATTGATGAAGAAGATTTCATATTAAAAAAATGTAAGAAGAAGAAAAAGCAAGTTTGTTGTATAGATTTGAACAAGTAAAAATAGATTTGAACTGATAAATTTAAAATAGCACACATACATTACTTTTTCATTACTCATAATACACTTAGACAGATTCAAAATAGCACACATCAACTTACTCAGCTATAACAATACAAGCATATCAAACTTCCAAGTCTGTCCAATACGTATATGGACATGAAATGAGAAGTAAAACTACCTCTTCAGCAAGATCTTCCTTTGGCATTTTCTTGACTACCTCAGGTGGATGACCACTGAAAGTATTGTAACTGCACAAGCGTATTATAATGAAATCTTTAAGTGTTCCCAACAACATTTGTTTTGTTAGACAATGTAACAGGTTGGATTAACTAACCCATATTCTTGATCAAATTACAGAGTACTGATTCTCAATCCTGATACGATTAGCATATATCCAACTTAAGATACACTACAATTTCCAAAGCTAAGGCTTTCTTTCATTTGAAAATCATACCCATTGTGGGATAATTGGCAAAATTTCCTTTCCTTTCTTCTGCTTAAGCAGTTCTGACAAGGAAGCAAGAGCTTTAATCTGTTAGAAAAATAAATTTCAATCAAGGAAACTCAGAAGAATAGATCTTTGTTTGTAGTCAATCGAAATGTGGTTACCTTTGTTGTAGGGTCCTTCCTTGAAAGCCGCTGCAAGTGTTGAACAACCTCACTATCCAAATCCTACAATCCATCAACAAAGATGAGATATTGACAAACAAGTAAGTAGAATCAAACAACCAAACATACATACCGAAAATGGAGTAGAGTCTTCGTTTGACAAAGAAGATTCGAATCTAGAGCTACTGAAGGAAAAAATCCACCTGCTACTGGAAGGACGAGCCTTGTTCCTTGCACCATCTCCTTTGGATTTATCCATCGTTCTAGTCTAAACGGAAAATCGATCTGGAAGGATCATTCTTGCTCCTTGCCGGAGCACCTTCAGTAACATGCATCATCGGAGAAACAAAACCCTTGTAGCATTCGACGAAATGAGAAGAAGAAAGAAAAAAAAATTCTCAAACTCCGATCCAATGAGACGCCGATACGTCAGTGTATCTTAGATGATCTTAAATATCTTACTTAACGTACATGTTTTGTATAATTTTCCTTTAAACATTTATTTTTTTCCCTAAATACAATTTTAATACACTTAAAGAACTTCTTAAATAACTCGGATAGAGCTGCTCTAACAAGTTGTGAAATAAGAAACACTTTAGAATATCTCCATTGGAGATACTCAACTTTGTATCTTAACTATCTTTTCATTTTTTTATATATTTAATTTTGAGTCTAAAAACTTTACAAAATTTTAAAAATAAAATGTCCTTCCATTGGTAAGAACCTTGTTGATATTAAAACAAAAAAATTACAACATTATTTTTTTATAAACTCACAGTAACAATGCACATGTTCAACCTTCAAACAAGAATTGATTAACGCAAGCTATGGAACCTAGAAGCTTTAAAGCCCACTTATCTTCATTTGATTCAACTCTTACTTTGACCTTTTCAACTACCTGCACATTGTTAACAGAGCATTAGTTAGATTATTTCATCAATACATATGCCAATTCAAGAGACAGTGAGATTAAAATACCTCTTCTTCAAACTCTAAATGACTAGTGAGAGAAGCGTGAGGGTGAGAATTTTTTAAAATTTTTTTTAATAACCAATAGCATAGTGACAGATATGAGTTCTAAGGAGTATCTTAAACTCCTTACCTAAGAATTGAATCTACTCTAAATTTTTAGTTTTTATTTATTTTTTGGTTCTTTTTCTTAAGAAACTCACTTAAGAAACTTATTAAATCCCTGATGAAGATGGTTTTATACAAATAACGTTTCTTAACATGGTATCATACATTAACCTGGCTATCTAGATCAATTTTTTCACTCTGACGGATGCATATTTTTTTCTGCTATACTATGTTCTTTTGAGTCTTGTTCCTACGTTCTCTTGCTGATTCTCCAAGATGTCAAAAGGAGGAACCAATTCCACTGTTCAGACTCAAGGAACTAATACTCGCAGAAGAATCGATCCATATAACCTTTCATCTGGTAATAATCCTGGTTCGATTATCTCTCAACCTCAACTTCGTGGTCCTAACTACGATGAATGGTCCTTGAATCTGCATACGTGCAAGGAAGAAGTTTGGTTTTGTCGATGGTTCCATTGCAAAACCAGCTGATGCCTCTAAAGACATTGAAGATTGGTGGGCAAACAATGCCATGATGGTTTCATGGATCAAACTTACTATTTCTCCTGATCTAAGCAGCACTTTGTCTCATCATGAGATCGCTCATGAGCTCTGGACACAGCTCAAACGATGGTTTTCGGTTAAAAACGGCCAACGTGTGCAACGTATTAAGCATGAACTTCTAATTGTCAACAACGTGGACTTGCGGTTGAGGCATACTATGGGAAACTCACAAAACTTTGGTCCAATCTTTCTGATTTTCAAAGTGCAAAAACAACAAAAGAAATTACTCGTGAAAGGGAAGAAGACAAGTTGCACCAATTTTTGATGGGTTTAGATGAAATAGTTTTCAGATATGTCAAATCCTCACTGCTGTCATGTGATCCTTTTCCTTCTATTGATGAGGCATACCAGGTTGTTACACAAGATGAAGAGTCACGTCGTGCTAGTTGAATGGTTGATGAACGTATTGATGGAGTTTGTTTTGCTGTGCAGACCACACCATCACCTCAGGATAATATGAGCCTTGCCGTCCAATCTGTTTAAGCTCACTCTCGGCCCGCTGCTCCTCTTTGGGATCCTTCTTCCCTTTGCACCATTGCGGTTGTAGCGGCCATTTTTCTGAGAATTGTTTTCGCAAGATCGGGTACCCTTGGTGGTGGGGAGATAAGCCACGATCAAAGCCTTCTTCTACTGGAAATTTTGGTCCCGTAAACTCTGCACGACGTTCCCAATCCTCTGCTCCTTGTTCTGGTAATGTTCAGGCTAATCACATTGCCTATGTCCAGCCTGTATTTCATGCGAACTCTGCAATAACTTATGCAGACAGAATCGGTTTCAGTGGCTTAAATGATCAGCAATGGAAAACTTTGGTTGGTATGCTTAACGAGCGTAACACAGTCCCGACTTCACGACTTACGGGTAAGCAATTTCTCGAGTCTTGGGTCATTGATACTGGCGCTTCTAATATGACATGTGATTTGGATTTTCTTATGGATATACGCTCTATGAATCCGGTTTACATTAAACATTTGGATGGTTGTTATACTACGACAACTCAACAAGGATAAGTTTGTCTTGGTCCTACTCTATGATTTTTGAATGTTTTTTATGTGGCTGGTCTTCATTTCCATCTTATTTCTGTCTCTCAATTAACTCGAGATAGTGCTTGTATCTTTCAAATCATTGACATACTTTATGTTGTCCAGGACCGTACCACACTGACGTTGATTGGAGCGGGTGAGCAGGAGAACATGTTGTATTACTTCTGACGTGTTGTTGCTGATGCTGCAGTTCACATGTTAGACACTTCTAATTCGGCTCTATGGCATCAATGTTTTAGACATCCATCTACTAAAGCTATGCAGCTACTTAAGTTCTAGACTAGTAGTTCAACACCTTATTTTGATTCTAAAGTTTGTGATATTTGTATTTGAGCAAAACAAACCCAAGACTATTTTCCTATGAGTATTAATAAGACTTCATCAATTTTTGAGTTAGTACACTGTGACTTATGGGGTTCTTACCAGACTACTTCGATTTGTGGGTCACGTTTCTTTTTTACAATTCTTGATAATTTCTCAAGAGCTCTTTGGATATTCATGGGTGGCCTTGAGCTAAAGCTCGTAAAGTAAGAGCTTTAGACGCCAAAATTTATATACATGTTAGGGCACCAAATTTATTAGAAACACTTTGGTATCGTGGTAGAGTACATCAAATTTAGGGCATCAAATTTTAACTACGCTTTAGGCGCTATTTAGATCCGGACCGGCACTGTGGATATTTCTACTTTCTGCCAAGTCATATACAGCCAATACACTTCGAAATTTCATCGCCTTTGATGAAAGACAATTAGATAAAGGAGTTAAAACTATTAGAAGTGATAATGGTTTAGAGTTTCTTTGTCTCTCTACTTGCTTCTGAGAACATGGAATTATACACGAGACGTCTTGTGTTGGAATGCCTCAGAAAAATGACCGAGTCAAGCATAAGCACCGTCACATCTTAGATGTTCCTTGTGCACTTCGATTCCAATCATCATTATCAGTAGAGTTCTGGAGCTATTGCGCTCTCATCGCCGCTTACTTAATTAACCGCATGCCTTCTACAGTTTTACAGGGAAAATCTCCAATTGAAGTCTTATACAACAGACCTCCACCGTTGAACCATCTCTGTATTTTTGGATGATTATGTTATGTGCATAATAACCGTCAAAATGGTGATAAATTTGCACCTCGTGGTTGTCGTTCGGTGTTTCTTAGATATACTTTTGGCAAGAAAGGATGGAAAACATATGATTTAGATACTGGTGTAGTATCGCATTCTTGTGATATGGTTTTCATCGAAACAAAGTTTCCATATGCTGAAGCCAAGCCGATTACAAAGACTATTACACACTCGATCTCTGTCTCTACTCCATATCTTGATGAACACGATTTCATCACTGTTAATCCTACTCCACCATCACCGCCACCTGTTGATGTTGATCCCATTGATACAAGTTCTGATTATGCGCCTCTATCAACTGATCACACACCACTTACGCAAGAGTCATCTCTGAATATATCACAACCTACACCATCCACATCACTGGACTCACCATTACCATCTGCTAATGTTTCACCAACATTGGCTCCCTCCTCTCCATACTCTCCTGACAGTGTTTCATCGGCTCTAGGCAAAGAAAAACGACAACGTTTCCCTTCAGTTAAGCTCGAGGATTACGTAACCAATACAACTCATGAAGCCTCCGATAGTGATTTTGTTGACTTTGCTTGGTACCCAATCACTGCATATATCAACAATAATCGCTTCTCTTCAAGTCATATATTGTTCATGGCCTCAATAACCAATACACGAATACCTTAGAATTACGCAGAAGATGTAACAAATGATTCATGGCGACAAGAAATGCGTCTTGAGATTAATGCCTAGGAGGATAGTCAGACCTGGACAGTAGTTCCTCTACCTTCTGGGAAACGAGCTTTGGGTTGTAAATGGGTTTATACGATTAAATATCGTTCGGATGGTTCTATCGAACGCTACAAAGCTCGTCTCGTGGTACTTGGTAATCATCAAATAGAAGGCATCGATTATAATGATACATTTGATTCGGTTTGCAAAATGACTATAGTCCCGTCCTTTCTTGAAGTCTTGGTTGCCCGCGATTGGGAAGTGTATCAAATGGACGTTCACAACGTGTTCTTTTACGGTGATTTAGATGATGTTGTATACATTAGACCACCACCGAGGTTTCGAACAAATGAAAAATATCAAGTGTGCCGATTACATAAGTCTATTTATAGACTTCAGCAAGCTCCACGGTGTTGGTTTACTAAGCTAACAACTGCTTTGAAAACATATGGATTTCATCAATATCTGTCGGATCACTCTTTGTTTACACATGTTGAGGCAGCAACTGGTTCACATTTACATGTCCTCATATATATATTGATGATTTAATTATCACAAGTTCTACATATGCTTTAATTCAAGAGTTCCATAACTATTTGAGTTCTTGTTTTAATATGAAGGATCTGGAAATTTTGAAGTACTTCTTTGGCATTGAAGTGGCTAGGAATTCTCTTGGCATGTATTTAAACCAGCGCAAAATACACATTGGATATCATCTCCGATACAACTCTATTGGGCTCAAAACCGGTCTCTCATCCCATCGAGCAAAATCATCGACTCTCTTTAGCAACCGGTGAGTACCTCACAGACCCTTCTTCTTATCGTCGCTTAGTCGGCCGTCTCATCTATCTCTGCATTATGAGACCCGATTTAAGCTATGTTGTCCATCTCCTCTCGCAATTCATGCATACTCCTCGACAAGAACATTGGGATGCACTTACTCGTGTTATATGCTATTTGAAGAGAAACTCGGGTCAAGGTATTCTACTTTGACCATATTCTGATTTACGTCTCAATGTTTGGTGTGACTCTGATTGGGCAGGCTGTCCACTCCCTCGACGTATACAACTTGGTGGCTCGCCTATCTCTTGGAAAACCTAAAAACAAGATACGATATCTCGTTCATCCGCCAAGGTAGAGTATCCTTCCATGGCTGATACAGTTTGTGAGGTGTTATGGTTGCGCGACTTACTACTTTAGGCGTCGACTGTAACTACCTGATACCACTTCATTATGACAACCAATATGCTATATATCTTAGTGCGAATCCGGTTTTCCATGAATTCACCAAGCACATTGATTCGGATTGTCACTTCATTCGCGACGAGATTGTCAAAGGCATCATTGCACCCTCACATGTGTCAACCAAGTCTCTACTAGCGGACATATTCACAAAAAATTGGGTCGAAAGGAATTTAAAGATTTCAAGATCATGTTGGGTATTTGTGACCTCCAAACTCCGTCTTGATTGGAGGGTGGGGGTATTGGGGATTCATATATGGTATATTAAAATATTACAAGATTCCACATTTGTACACTTTACTTTAATCTACGATCTTTATTTATATAAGGCAAAGCCTTAACAAGTTGTGAAATAAGAAACATTTTACACAAATAACGTTTCTTAACAAACAGGCCTCAACTTTGTAAGAAAATCGCCTTTGAAGAGAACGAGATAAGTACTGTAAAATAAAAATCTTAGACTAGATTCTAAATAAAACTTAAAAGGCACTATTGGTCCCTGACAACTGCGCCAAAATTCTGATAAGTTAATAATTTAATCCTATACTACACTGAAGAAATCAGATCACTATAGCATAGACAAGGTCGAATCCACAGAGACCAGACAGCACAACTTTCAGTTCAATCTCAAATCAAGCTAAGACATTAATAAAATAGTTGTTTGCAATTGAATAAAACAATAAGTAAAATAAACGGAGATAAATCAATAATAAACGTGTTAGGCATTCGGGAATTCCGCATGTATTTAGATTTAAAAGCCAGAGTTGACATGCATAATTTTCTTTGAAAATAGTTCTCAACATGAAAGATATCAGTAGAATAATCTACTCTCGAAGTATTACACCATATGTTCAAATTATTAGAAACAAACTCTCGCCATGTCTAACTAATTCAACCATGCATTAATGTTTAAATTCAGTTGTTCATAAGCATTCAAGACAATACTCTCGCAAGCAAAAACACTTATTCATCTAGACTAGATTAGACTTCTAAACCAAATCTCTTTGTGTTTATAATTCCTATATCAATAAACTAGGTGATCAATCTAATTCATGCATTAAGAACAAGTCTAGGCTAAGAATCTAACAAATTCAGTCATTTATGTTAAACCCTAACATTCAAATATGTTTTTTTTAGAAACCCTAAAACCTAACTAGTGAACTACTCAGACATTGCAAAGCAAGAACAATTCAACATTAGAGAATAACACATAGCCAAAAGGCTTTTATAGTGCAAAGGGATATAATTAAAATAAAAGGAAATCTGATAACTTAACGACTTGTCTTGCAAATTTGGAAAATCTTCAAGTTTTCTCAGGCATAGAGATCGATCAGGGTCCACGGACCAATCGATCCCTTCTACATTTTTCTCGATCGTTCTCCTGGTTGCCCGATCGGGCGAATCTCCCAAAAAATTCCAGGAGCATTTGCTCGATCACCTGGTCAATCGTGCACCTTCCTACTGAACTACTCGATCGATCTCCAGGGTGCACGATAAAGCACTTTTGTCTGCAACTTGGAATTTCTTCTGATTTTCTCTGAAATGCACCTTTTTTCTCCAAAAATGACTCGAACTCCTGAAATCATGAAAACATACCAAAACCGCAAGGAAAATGCTTGGATAATACATAATAGCAGACATAAATGCCCACTATTATGCATTAAAACCGAGTGATATCATGTATAGAATACTGGTGTAACACTATTTAGCAGCCAAGATTTGATCATACTATTACATCTACACCATATCCGATAGTAATTATCATCAATAGTAGGTTCAGGGATAGATCCATCAATAAAACCAGTTTTGTTCTTAGCTTCTAAAGATGTAGACATAGCGATGAACCATATTCCATAGTTTGTTTCATCAAGTAAATCATCGACTATAACTAAGCCTAGATGATCTCCATTATGCAGAAAATAAGGACTATGCTGATTATCTGGATTATATGAGATTTCAAAGGCACGAGATACTTTTCAATTGATGTTTTTGAGTAGATCCAAGAGTATAAGGTTGATGAGCTGAATGGCGGTCCTGAGAACGATTTTGATCCTCAGGTATGGTGAATCGAGTTTTTGTTTCAAGAGAATTTGCTCAATACTTCAAATTTCATTTTCGTTTCCCCATGGTTGAGGTGATTGAAACTTGCAATCGATTTGTGGAGATGAGTGAGCTGAAAACAGCGAGAAAGCGAAAGGAAAATCTCCGATGGAGATGAAAAAGAGATTGAAATCGAAGAGATTGTGGTAGAAGAAGTATCGACTCAGCTGATGCTGATGAATCAAATCAAGAATGATGAATAGAATCGATGGAAGAAGTGAGTTCAGCTCATATGCTCTGATACCATATTAAGAAAGATAGGTGAATGAAGTGATGTTTTCATTAAGTGTAAAAGAATGTTTACAATTGATATATATATATATATATATATATATATATATACAATGATTTAACTTTAACCTAAATCATCTAACTAACTAACTAATCACTAACTAAGTTATATGCATAAGTATAGTTAATAGAGTTAATGAAGCATGAAGATGTTGATGCGGCACTTGAGGGTTTTTCCCCCAAACATGTATAGTTCAAAATTTTTTCACCTAAATTTTACGGGTGAAATTAATTGCACCCAAATTTCTATTATGCTTTAAAAACTCATCTAAATTAGCCGTTTCGATATTTTTCCCCCTATTAATTATATCTAGTAATGTGATGTTAGCCTATAAACAACGATCTAAAATTGTGATTGTACATTAATCTTCACTAACCAATTTAACAAGAAATTTAAAAAAGTCAAAATTGATTTGGGATTAAAAAAAAAATAATAGGGTTCTTTTTAATCAGATGGTAAAGCATCTTTACATAACAAAGAAGCAAGATAAAGAGAAGGTTTATATAAACTAGTAAAAATATGCAAGCTAATAAATTGTTATTGAGCTAAATAATCTGCACATTTGTTGTATCTTCGAGGTACCCAATGAAATTTTACTGATTCAAAATTTCTTGACCACCATAACACATCTCGGATCCAATTTGCTAAAGTGAAAGAAGCCTGATTTCCAGTGAGCAAGTTGTATAAAATTTGGTTGTCTCCTTCAAAACACACATGCTTAAATCCTTTTATCCAAGCTTGTTGCATAATGATGAGCAAAGCTTGAACCTCTGCCTCTAAACTACTTTGTACCACATGACCAGCCGCAAATCCACCTCCCCTGAAAACACCAGTGGCATCACGGCTCACCCAACCAACTGTTGCTGCAGTATGGGAACCTCTAAAACCAGCATCATAGTTAAACTTAGTCCAACCTGGTTCTGGACGTGACCAGCCTGTTCTTGGGACATGAAGTGTTGATGTGAAGCCAGCAGAAGCTTGTGATTGAGATGCTGATGTGTTTTGGTCATTCAATTCTTCAGTCTCCCTTCCTGCATATTGAACAATACTTGGCTAAGAATCAAGTTTATTTTGAAATAGCAATCTATTCCTAGATTTTCATAAGTGCCAGATTAAATGTAAAGGTAAACCAGCAGAATTGTGATTAGAAGGTAAAGGTAACCACTCAAACAGATGCAACAATTTATCCTCAAGACTAATATAAGGATCTAGGAGATCTAATGATGCTGAATTTATAGAGTTCCAGACTAAACATGTTTCAGGACATTCAAATAAGATATGAGATATTGTTTCAAATTGATTACAACGTAAACACTTTCCATCTGAAACCATCGCTCTCCTAACAAGTTATGAGCCAACAAGGAGTATATTAGATGCAATTTTCCAAATAAAATGTTTTATTTTAGGTGGAATATTATATTTCCAGATTTGTGATTTGATTGTGAGATTATTATTATTAGTGTTTAGAGAAGTAGAACTGTTATGGATATTAGAGCATCTCCATTAGTGGAGAGCTTAATGAGTTGCTTAATAGGGTGCTAAAGCATTTTTTTATTACATTTAATGTTTAAGAAACTTTGCATAAGTATTTATAAAATTTGGCTTCCAATGGTTAAGATACTCTTGACCCTTAAGTATTTTTTCCTTTTTTTTTTACATTTCATTTAACAAATTTTAATTTAATTCATTAATTATATTGTAAATTATATTTCACATTATGATTAAAAAAATTTCTTGAGTCATTAATTTTTAATTTTTTTAATCATTATATTTTACATATCACAAATACTAATGAAAGATGGAACGTACATGAAATGCATTGCGTACAAGAAATTATAAAATTTAGAACGACAACAACCGAAGTATGTATTCTTAATTTGATCCGAATTTTTGCCATATGTGTTCCACCAAATCTGCTTTTAGTTGGTCATGTTTTAATCTATCTCGAATTAGGTTTCGATTTGCCATCACATTGACGAGATTTGTAGGCATATCCGTTGAATACGTATAATCGACGTGTGCATTCCCGTTTCCTTCTTGTTGATCAAATTATGATAGATTGAAATGAGTGTACCCTTCTCGTTCTTCTTCCACTATCATATTGTGCAGTATAATACATGCTCTCATTATCATCCCAATCTTGACCTTGTCCCAAAAAAGAGCCAGATTTTTGACGATGGCAAATCGAGCTTGCAGAACTTCAAAAGCCCGTTCAACATCTTTCCTAACAGACTCTTGAGATGTAGCAAATAATGATGATTTTAGATCATGAGGAAGTGTAATTGACTGGATAAAAGTCGTCCATTTTGGATAAATACCATCAGTTAGATAGTAAGTCAATCGATACTCGTGGTCATTTACAATGTAACTANGAACGGTGATATCATTTAAACTACCTGGTGGACCGAAGAAAGCGTGCCAAATCCATAGGTCATGTGAAGCTACAGCTTCTAAGACAATTGTCGGTTTTCCGGAACCACGAGTATATTGGCCTTTCCAAGCGGTTGGGCAATTCTTCCACTTCCAATGCATACAGTCTACGCTACCTATCATTCGGGGAAATCCTCGAGCTTCTCCAACATGTAATAAACGTTGCAGATCATCGGGTGTAGG
>OVBE01015426.1:0-11493 GCA_900406425.1 Iberis pinnata | reverse complement strand
GCATCGTATGCTTGATCGGGAAACTCGCCCTGATTATTGTCCAACATTAGGGATCGATTGGGCTGAGGATGTGCCCAATCGATCAATTGCTCATGGACTTTTTTTTGCCTTGGTAATCAATCGTGCAATGAGCGCCCGATCGATCTCCTCCTCCAAAAGTGGAATGCTCGATCTTGCAATGAGAGCTCGATCGTGCAATGAGCGCTCGATCGTGCAATGAGTGCTCGATCGTGCAATGAGTGCTCGATCGTGCAATGAGCGCTCGATCGTGCAATGAGTGCTCGATCGTGCAGTCTTCTCTGCATCTGTTTCCAACTTTTTGAAACTTGTATCTTGTCCCAAATCACCCATTTCTTCTTTAAAATTAGAAACCAAAGACTTACAATAACCTTTTGGATTTTCCTCCACTTTCCCAGGAAAAAATCCAACTTGTCTTTTCACAGGTTCAGAAGTCTGAGCAACTTGTATATCCAAATGTTTCACATGTGTAGAGAATTCCTCAGATTTCTGATTCAGCTCCTTCACATCTCCTTGGATTACCCTCTGGAACTATTTCTGGCCTTCTAAAAGTTTCTTGAATATCATCTATATTGTATTACTTTGTTGATGTTGAGTTGGTGGTGCTTGTTGAAATATAGGTTGAGAGGTTTGTTGAAAACCGCCTGAATTAGAGTTCTGCACAAAGGTCGTTTGCTGCGGCGGATAATGTTGATCTTGAGGGTTTTCAATATTAGTGCTTCTCCAAGATAGATTGGGATAATTCTTGTTAAATCCTTGATTGTACCCTTGATTGTACACCCTTTGACCTTGATTATTGATGTCACTAACTTCCTTCTCAACTCTTTCAGAATTCTGCTCTTGAAGAGCAAAGAAATCAACTTCTAGATCTTCAGCAAAGCTAACATATTTTGGGTTTTGATTCTTGAGAAGCTGATTAAGTAGTCCTTTCATTTCTTAGAATTCACTTTTCATCTCTGAAATTTCAGAGTTAGAAGAAGGTGCAGGTGCTTTTGTTCGACGATCAAACTCTGGGCAGCTGTTGCTATTGCTAGCCGCGAGGTTCTCTATCAAGCGATAGGTATCTGGATCATGTTTTTGCATAAAGTCTCCATCGCTGGTTGTATCTAATGACAGCTGGTATTTCTGATCAATGCCTCTGTAGAAAGTGTTGAGGAGACTTACATATGAGAAACCATGATGTGGGCAATCACGAAGAATCTCTTTAAACCGTTCCCAAGTTTCATAGAATGATTCCACAGGACTTTGTGCAAACCCAGAGAACTTGTTCCTTATTGTGTTGGTCCTAGTGGTGGTGAAGAACTGTTTGAGAAACTTGGCATTGCAATCATCCCAAGTTACAATAGATCAAGCAGGTAGAGATTTCAACCAGCGAAGCGTTCTCTCAGCTAGAGAATGACGGAATAAGCTACAGTGCATAAAATTGCATGTTACCCCATTAGTTTGGTAGGATTTCAGATGTCCTCAAAAGTGTCAATATGATCCATTGGATGATCATTTGGTAAACCACTGAATTGGTTGTTACGGATCATCTGGACGAGCTGGATAGGAAATTGGTATTCCCTTCGCTGAGGCTGTGGAGGTTGAATGGGGTTCCTGTTCGCATAGAATTCTTAAGGATTGTTGAATGAAACAACTAGAGGGTGGTTCTGAGTATTGCGCTGATTAGCAACTTTTTCAGGATCTCCATACAAGACAAAGTTTCTTGCATGATGTTATGAGGAATCTAGTTTTTCCGGTGGAACTTGATTGTTATAAGCTTTTTGGTGGCCTTGTAGCACTTGATTGCCATTACCACCACCTCTCTCTTGATGGAGAATCAGTTGATTGAGTCCAAGAGGAGGTGGATCATTTTGACCTTCGGGTGCGACCGGATTAATGGGATTAGCGTTATCAGCCATTTGATTGGATGAGCTTGCATCTTTCTTTGCTTTCCGGTTTGAGCGTTCTATCTTTGCAAGTTTTGAGTTACTGTAGCTTAGCATTTCAGAGGATTTGTCAGATCTTCTGATCATACACCTATAAAACAAAAACAAGTAGAAAGAACTAGATTAGTACTGTAAAAATAAAAAGCTTAGACTGAATTCTTAATAAAAACTTGACAGGAACTATTGGTCCCCGAAAACAGCGCCAAAATTCTGATAGGTTAAGAATTTAATCCTAAACTAATATTGCAAAGAACATATCAATGTAGTAAAGCAAACGGTCGAATTCACAGAGACCAGAAAGCATACGATTCAGTTTAACTTTAAATCAAGCTAAGGTAGAATACTTAAGTTGTTTGTAGCGAATCAAAACGATAATTAAAAGCGGTTTTAAACGATAATATAAAAACGTCAGACATTAGGAAATCAATATGTAGTCAGGTTTAAAAGTCAAGTTATCATGCAGAGATTTTCGTTTGAAAATAGTTCTCAACTCAAAGACAAAAACTAGATTAATCTCCTTCCGAAGTATTACTCCCTATATTCGAATTACTAAAGACAAACTTCCGCCGTATTTAGATAATTCAAATATGCATTACAGTTCATATTTGATAAGTTCATAAACCCCTAAGATAATACTTCCGCAAGCAAAGGCATTTACTCATCTAGATTAGGTCAGATTTATAAACCAAATTCCTTTGTATTTATCAATCTATTATCAAGAACTAGGTGATCAAGCTAATTCATGCATTAAGAATAAGTCTAGACTGAGAACCTAATAAATTCAATCTCTATATAAATAACCCTAACAATCAACCCTGATTTCCCTGGGAAAACCTAACTAGTGAACTACTAAGATATTGCAAAGCATAAACAATTCAATATCTTTGAAGAACACATAATTAAGATAAGTGTAGATATAATAAAAGGGTTCAGAATCTCTTCTTCAAATACAAGGTTCAGGAATTCTTCTCCCTTAGTAAAAATCTCAAAAGTTGTCAAAAGTGTTAAGAAAATAAACCTAAGTCAAAGGATTTTATAGTCTATAAAATAAATAATCAAAAATATGGAAAATGGATAAGTTTGAGGACTTCGATGAAAAATTGGAAATTTTCATGTTCTTCTCGGCTAAAGTGCTCGATCGAGCACTTTGAGATAGTGACAAATCGTTCTCTCTGGTACACAATCGATCTGTTATTCCAGAATTTTCTAGGAGAAAATGCACGATCGGGCACCAGTGTTGCCCGATCGTGCACTTCTCTAAACTGATTGCTCGATCGATCTCCATAGTGCACGATAGATCACTTGGTTCTGCATTTAATTAATTCTTCTATTTTTTTCTGAAATGCTCTGAAATGCACCTTTATGCTCCAAAACGACCCGAACACCTGGAATCCTGGAAATACACTAAATATGCAAAGAAAACACTCGGAATAATGCACAATAGCAGACATAAATGCCCACTATTATGCATTAAAACCGATCAATATCAGCTAGCGATTTCGTTTTAGGAGCTGTTCTTGGATAGCGAAAGGATAAGAAGCTTCATGTCATCTATTATGCCTCAAGAATCTTGGATGGAGCTCAATGAAACTATGCGACAACTGAGAAGGAGCTTCTAGCCATTGTCTATGCTTTTAAGAAGTTCAGATCCTATTTAGTGGGATCCAAAGTAGTAGTCCACATCGATCATGTGGCTTTGAGGTATCTTCTGGATAAATAAAAAATGCTAAACTCAAATTACTGTGTTGGATTTTGGTTTTACAGGAATTTGATATGGAGATCAAAGATACTAGAGGCATAAAGAATGGGGTTGCAGACCACCATCCAATCTTGGAGTGGAATAAGAAGTCTCCATTGATGACTGTCTACCTGAGGAGCATAGCTATGCCATCAACATTAGAGTGGACGAGAATACTCCACCCCCTAGGCTCAAAAAAATATGTTGTACTTTTACCTTGGTTTTGATTTTCCTAATTATTTGGCTGCTGATGTTGTACCCCATGACTTTATAGGTTACCGAAAGAAGAAGTTCTTATGTGTTGTGAGACACTATTACTAGGATGAACCCTATCTCTACAAGCTTTGCTCATATGGTATGTTCCAGAGGTGTTTGCTTGAAGAGGAGATTCATGACGTCTTCTACCATTATCATGGTTCAGAATACGTTGGCCACTTTGCCACATTCAAGACAATTTATAAGGTTCTTCAAGCATGTTTATGGTGGCCAACTATGTTCAGAGATAATCATGCCTTGACCTCTCATTGCGACTCATGTCAAAGATAGGGAAATATCAAAGTGAAATGAGATACCTTAGAACTTCATTATGGAAGTAGAGGTTTTCGATGTGTGGGGAATTAACTTTATGGGTCCCTTCCCTATGTCTCATAAAACCTTTATATCCTTGTTGCTATTGATTACGTGTCTAAGTGGGTTGAAGAAATTGTTAGTCCTAGTAATGATTCTAAAGTTGTGCTAAAAATGTTAAAATCTATGATTTTCCCAGGTTTGGTGTTCCTAGAATAGTCTTCAGCGATGGAGAATCTCACTTCATCAATAAAATCTTTGATGGGTTGCTAAGAAAGCACGAAGTCAAACAAAAAGTAGCAACACCGTATCATCCTCAGACTAGTGGACGAGTAGAGGTTTCTAATAGGAAAATTGATGCAGCGAGATATATGGAAGATATATGGAATATTCCAAATATTCCTAATATCTTTATTGTTATTTATCTTATTTATTTTAGTAGTTATCTTAATTTATTTGATATTATCTTTATGGGTTTTTAATAGTTTTTAGGTTTTATTCTTTTATTATAAATAGCCTCTTAGGCTTAATGTATTATTCGGACTTTGATGATTTAATAAAAGAATGTTTGTTCAAAAGAGGTTTTTATAACCATTGTGAAGAGTATTCACAAACCTGAAGATATTTGTTTATAAACCATTGTGAAGAGTATTCACAAACTCTAGTTTTTCAGGTATTCTCGGATCTCTGGTTTTATCCTTAGCTCCCGCTCTTCTTCATTTGTTATCAAAGCTGTGTTTCTTTGATAGAAGAACAATTTTGGATGTCATGCTGATATGTAATTACTACACTTTCGAGGACAAGACACTTTTTCTCGCGAAAGAAGAGAATTATGAGATCTACATATAAATCTATGGTGATCCGATCGTCGAGGTGATCAATTTCGTTTTTAAGGTGAAAACTTTTAATAATTGAACAAGTGAAAATTTTGTAGAAAACCGGTTTTGTGCAGAATTTGTAAAAAATCGGATTAGTGCAAAATTTGTGCAAATTTGTACCAATTTTGTTATCCGATTTTGCACAAATTTTTCACATATCTGATTTTGTACAGATTCTGTACATAACCGATTTTGCACAAATTTTGTACAAATCAGATTTTTCACGGATTTCGCACAAGTCTGATTCTTTAGAAACCCTACATTGCAAGAATTCTACATGCATCAAATTCTAGAAAACATCATAGATACTCGTAGTGTCACATTCAGAAATGTTTGCTTGTACCAATCTAAAGAAATCATCGAGACATCTCTCAGATAAATCTTGTTGATTTCGTTCAAAATTTTCTCAAGATCATGTGGAAAAAAGATAGGATCCATTCCATTTAGTAGGATCGTTCGGCTCGTATCTCTAGTTTTGCATACCAAATGATTGTCTAGCATTCTTTATCTGTATAAACCAAACTTCAATGTAACGTTTGAACTCCATAGTGATGCCTCAAAGCTTGATATAAGTGTAGTGTTAAGTCAACATGGCAAGCTAATTGCCGATTTTAGTAAAAAATTGTCTGGTGCACGTCTTCGTTATAGTACCTATGACGATGAATTTTATGCAATCGTGCAATCTATCAAACATTTGCGACACTATCTCGTACATAAAGAATTCGTGTTATTTACCGACCACGATGCATTATGTCACTTAGACAATTCATCCAAGGTATCCACTAGACATACAAGATAGATTTCTTATTTACAACATTTCACATTTTCAATCCGCCATCAATCCGGGAGGAGGAACCGTGTCGTCGATGCATTGAGCTGTGGCCATGAAGTCTTAACCATAATGCATATTTCGGTCACTGGATTTGATTCTTTACCTAAATTATATGCCACAAATTCTTTCTTTGCCAAAGTTATGTGTGATGTCACCGATGGTTGCTCAGACGAGTACTCATTTCACGACGGGTTTATTTTCAAGGGTCTTCGTCTTTGCATTCCAGAGTCTAGTCTTCGCCTACAACTTATTATGGAACTTCATAATGAAGGTCATGTAGGACGATATCGATCCTTGCACCTCGTGGCTCGCTCTTATTTTTTGCCTTCTCTTAAACATGACATTGAGAAATTTGTTTCAAGGTGTCGAGTTTTTCTACAAGCAAAAGGCAAGCCCACAAACGTAGGTTTGTATTTGCATTTACCAGTCCCAACAAAACCTTGGATACACGTGAGAATGAATTTTGTCTTAGGTCTTTCGCGCACACAACACAAGAATGATTCTATATTTGTTGTTGCTAATCGTTTTTCGAAGATGTCACACTTTGTTGCATGTAAGAAAACAGAGGATGCGAGTAATATCGCGGGATTATTTTTAAGGAGATTTATCATCTGCATGGTCTTCCTACTTCGATTTTCTTGGATCGTGACACTCGTTTTCTCAGTCACTTTTGGCGATTTTTGTGGCGTTTATTGGGTACTAGTCTTGACATGAGCGCAACTTATCACCCTCAAATGGATGGTCAGACTGAGGTAACAAACATATATTTAGGGAACCTTTTGTAGTGTTTGGTTGGTGATAATATAAAATCTTGGGATACAAAGCTTAGTCAGGCATAATTCTCACATAACCATGTCCTTAACAATACTCTTGGGTTTTCTCCTTTTCATGTTGTGTATGGGATCATTCCTCGGGTGCCGGTGGACTTGGATGTGGTTCCAGATTTAACTAAGCATCATGGAAGTGCCGTAGATTTTGTTAATTAATGACTTTCAGAAGCTACATTCTACGACTCACGATAATCTTGAGTCGCACACGTCAAAGTATAAAGCAGACACATATCAAAAACATCGTGTCGTGTTGTTTGTTCTAGGAGATATGGTTTAGGTGGTTTTCACTAAAGACCGTTTTGCACCAGGTTACTATAACAAGTTGAAGCAGCGCACTATTGGTCCGGTCGAGGTCTTGCGATGTATTAATTCGAATATGAATCGTGTGAAGCTTCCTCACGATATGTGAATGTCTGATTTCTTTAATGTCAAACATTTAATTCTTTGTCGAGGTGACAATGACTTTCTAGATTTGAGCACGAATCCTCTCCCACTTAGAGGGACTAATGCATCATAGGAGTCATACGTTGTTTTAGTTTTACTTGGCTTTGGTTTTGCATTGTTTTTGGTTTTAACGTGACTTATGTTGGAAGTCACATGTTGCTTTTCTCTTTTGCCTGCACTTTGCATGTGTTTGATACACTCAGATTTTCACCTAAATATATTCACTGCAAGTGCACAGCAAACGCAATAGTATAAAAGGGATCGAATCCACATTGATCAAGAACGTACAACTCTCAATTTTAAATCGAATTAAGCTAAGAACAAATTAAATAGTGATTGTGATTAGAAAATGGCAATAACGATAAAATAGAAACGGTTGTAAATCAAACAAAAAAGCGCTAGGAAATTCCATAGATATTCAAGTTAAAAGCCAAGGTTAACATGCAAGATTTTATTTGAAAATAGTTCCCAACTCAAAAGAAAACAATAGTCTAATCTTCTCCCGAAGTATTAGATCCCTATGTTTAAATCACAAAAGAAAAACTCCCGCCGTATTTAGATGATTTAAACATGCATTTTTAATTCAGATTCGATATGTTGATAAACCCCTAAGACATTACTCTCGCAAGCAAAGGCACTTATTCATCTAGGATAGATCAGACCTCTAAATCAAATCCCTTTGAGTTTATAATTATAGGATCCATGAACTAGTTAGCTACTCTCATTCATGCAATAGGAACAAGTATAGACTGAAAACCAAACAAATTCAATCCATTCTATCAAACCCTAACAATTAACATGGTTCCCCTGAGAAACCCGTAAAACCTAACAATTAGACTACTCATACATGATAACGAAAACATAAATCATAGAAAAAGTAAAATATTTTAGAATTCAAAAACCAATTTTATATAAATCAAATTAGAGTTCAGAAATCTTTTCGAATACAAAAGTAGATCCCTTCTCTCTGAAAAATCTCTAGAAAATAATAATTGATGTGTTGTTCTAAAAATAATAAGCCAAAAGGCTTTTATAGTCTAAAATAAAAAAGAAAAGAAAATAAAAACCCAATAAGAAAAAAACCAATAATAAGTTTTGAGGATGAATGCATCTTTTAGCCTGGTGTCATTCTTGTTCGTGTAAAGAGATCGATCAATCCATAGAGAGATCGATCGATCTATGCTTCAAAAGGGATCGATCGATCTAAGTGACATCGATTAATATGATTTTCCGTAAGTCCTCCAAGAGTTTCGATCAATCGATACATGATAGGATTGATCGATCTCCTCATATGTGCAAGTTGGATCGATCATTCTTCAGCCTGGATCGATCCTTCCATCTTCATTTAGTCTGTTTGTACCTGGATTCTTCTGAAAATCATCCTTTTCTCCCCAGAACGTCCCAAACACCTAAAATTTTGAAAACATGCCAAAAACACAAGGAAAACACTCGGATAATGCCAAATAGTAAGTATAAATACCCACTATAAAGCATTAAAACCGAGTAATATCAACTCCCCCAGACTTACATCTTTGCTTGTCCTCAAGTAAATCAAAACCGGACCACACAAGAATTCTCATAATCTCAGCAACCCCAAGTTCAAACATCAAAAACAAAAAGACACTAATCCTAGACAACCATTTCAATTACACTAACCACATAATCTAACCAACATACTTTCTACTCTAAATCCCAAATCAATCAAACTATCAAATCATTTCAACTAGCTCTCAAATTCAATAAAGTACAAATAAGTGCGTTTTTGCCTATGCGGTATCGATCAATGTCGCTTTAGTACCTTTTCTATCAAAGCACCTATACCAAACAGAGTATCCTTCGACTTCTGGTTCTAACCCTTTTCCCCCCTTTCTCACTTCTTTTTTTCTTTCTTTTCTCCTTTTTTTTCTTTCTGCCTTTTTTCTTTTCATTTATGCGCTTTTAATGTTCTTTTTTTAGCAGACGGTTTTTCTAGGGTTGACTATGGATTTCTAGATCACGCTTTCAATCATTTTTCTTTTAGCTTTTTTTCTTTTCTTTTTTTTCTAAACGGAGGGAGAGAAAGGATCCAGATCATATGGAAAGAACTTGTCGGTTTTACAGAGAACTAAAGAGCATAGTACACAGCTTTCAAAGTATATCCAACACCATAAGCAAGAGAATTTAAGATTAATTTAAGTCATCTTATTAGAGCTAGCATCAAATCATCAACAATCCAAAAGACCAAAACTTTCAAAAGCATATAAATCAGTCAATGGGGTTTCAATCCTAAATGCAATAGTTAATCTAAGTTAATATTGTCATTGTTCCTTAGACTCGACTCTACTCGACTCGACTAGACTCATCTAAACAAAGACGAGATTTTTTGAAAATTTCATGAAAATGGACAAAACATCAAAATATCATTAGTAGCATCATATACCCTCCACTAGAATTACTTCACCATCCCGGTGTGAACATAAATCCAGAAGAAGGATCAATGACCTGAATAGAACATAAGTCTGAATAACATCAAAATAAAAATGAAAAAGAAGTACATAAGTCTGAATAACATAAGCTCTGTAGTACCTAGATAAGGCTTAAACCTTTGACCATTTACAACGAAATCATTATCTTGGCGATTGTTGAGTACAACCGCACCATAGGGTCTTACCTCTTTGATGACAAGCGGTCCAGATCGAACACCTAGATTTCAATTTTCCAGGGAAAAGTTTCAAACGAGAGTTGTAGAGCAATACATGATCACCTGGTTGAAAATCTCTTGGAATGATCTTCTTGTCATATGCTAAGTGGCGAATCTCTTCATTCTCATGGAGTTGAATGAGACGCCTTTTTGTTGCGGTCTTTATGTCGAAGTTCAGCAATTTGAAAGCCCATGCAGCTTTGTTCTCTAGTTCTACAGGTAAGTGAAAATCTTTACCCTAAACAAGGTTAACAAGATTAGTACCTAGAGGGGTCTTGAATGCAGTACTGTAAGCCCATAGAGCATCATCAAGCTTCAAAAACCAATCTTTCCTAGATCCATTTACCGTTTTCTGCAGGATATGTCTCTGTTAGAAACCTCTAACTGTCCACTTGTCTGAGGGTGATATGGTGTTGCGACTTTATGCTTCATCCCATGCTTCTTGAGCAATCCATCAAAGACTCTATTGATGAAATGAGTGCCTCCATCGTTGATGACTACTCTAGCAATACTAAACCTGGGGAAAATCACAGACTTGAACATTTTTAGCACAAATTTCGCATCATTAGTGGGGCTAGAAATTTCTTCAACCTACTTAGTGTGGATTCTAAAACCCACAATGAATTTTTAAATGATTATCTTAATGAGGAATTCGTCGTTCTTGTCAAAATTAGAAAGAAATTGCAACACAAACTCAGGTCGAAAAGATTTAAAGAATAATATGCTATTTTAATGATCTTGATGAATGTGTTTACATAAAAGAGAAGAATAGATTGATTCTTAATTATAGTTCTATGCCCCGAAAAGATTCCAATGCGTCATTTCTTTCTCTTCTTGATTTATATCCCCCTCTGCCTAGTCCGGCTTGTTCCGATCTTCTCGGGTTGTTAGGATTATGATCTCAATGCTTCCCCTTATCTCGAAATTGCCAGGACCCAGTCTTCCCTTGTTCAACTTGTACTCGCCTTCTGCCTAGGTCGTCTATGACTTGAGTAGCCGATCATTTGCTTTCCGTGCCTAGGTAGAAATCTGCTGGGTGAATTGTTTTGCATCTTGATACATGCTGAGCTGTTATCTAGGAAGTGATAGTAGTTGGGTTGGAAACCTGCTGAGGGGGTTTCGACACCAACAGATTAGCCCCAGGTCTTCCTACGAGCTTAGCGAGTTGGGTGACCTTCGGAAATTGGTGAAAATTCACCTCGTAACCATACATATATTATTATTATATATATTTTTTGAAGTTGATCTTCATTCATCATTTTTATTTAAACACAGATGTGCCTTCGTATGATATCCACATGTACATTCAAATTCTTCGTGTTGGGCTGGATAATTCCATTTTCCTCCAAAAATGTAGCATTAGTTGGGCCGATTTGTTATGATTTGGATTGAGAAAATCTCAGCAGTCTCGCAATTGATTCTTATCTCTTCATGCGGTGCATCTCGGTATTTTTGAATTTCAAAAGCACCATGATTACACCTACACCTCTCTTTCCTCAAGTACCTCAAACCGTTTCCCACTACGCATTCAACCGTCCATTCCTTCTCTCTCTTCGCATCCTAAGGTATTGTCACTCA